>JAODAL010063922.1:0-18989 GCA_025379985.1 Phyllomedusa bahiana
CTACCAATATCTATCCCCATATCTATCTATCTTCTATCTAATTTCTACCCATTCTATCTATCATCTATCTATCTCATATTTTTCATATCTTCTCAATCTATCTATCTATCTATCTATCTATCTCATAATCATCTATCTAATCATCATCACAATCTATTTATCTACAAACTATCTATCTATCTATCTATCTATCTACCCATTTTAAACCCATATCTATCTATCTATCTCAAAATCTACAACTACCCATCTATCTATCATTCTATCTATCTCTATTTACATCTATCTCATTCTATTATCTATCTCATATCTATCTATTCTATCTATCTATCTATCTATCTACTATCTATCTCATATCTATCTATCTATCTCATATCTATCTATCTTATATCTCTATCTATTTTCATATCTTAATTTAAATCTATCTCAATAATTCTATCTATCTATCTATTATCTACTATCTATCTATCTATCTATCTATCTATCTATCATGTCTGTCTCTACAGTATCTATGTATCTACCTAGATGTTTAAAAGTCCTAACCCACGTATTCATTTCTCTAGGCAGGTGAAGCACATTGATGTGATCCGCCACTAACAGATGTGCACACACGGGAGATCTTCCGTCCTTCTAGATAATCTTCATCCTCATCAATCATTTTTGGGTCCATGATTATCAGTAACTATTCAGCATTTTGTTTCCCTCTTTTGTGTTTCCTTTTACTCATTTAATACAAAATATCATTTACAGAAATTGTTACAAATTGGAGATTTTAATAAAGATTCATTTGTTTCTTCTTCTGTTTCTACTTTTTCTTTGTCAGAATTTGTCATTTCTAAAAGCAGGAACCGTTCTAGAACATTCGAGATTTTAATACAGTTTAATAAACTTATTTCTATGTGATGGGCGGAGTCTGGAGAGTTGGAGATTGTTGCTTCACATTCATATATTAATGGATGAGGAGGTTCAATGCCTTATAGATAGAACAAATGATTTACAGGAATCAGCTTTAGTATATTAACCCTTTCCTATATCTGAGGTGCCTGTACCCGATGATAGGGTGGGGGCAGGACTGCTATAAGTAATTGCAGGGCCGGGGACAGCTGAAGAATCAGGGTCCCCATCCATTACATGTTCCTACCTTGCACCAAGCCAGGGGGTCCCTTTTCCTATAATATGATCTGGGCCGGGCTCAGTGTTGTCCTGATGGTGTTTCCGGGGGCAAAGGTGCAGAGTGAACTCAGGAGCGGAGCCCATTCCATACACAGCAAGTGACAGTGGATGACTCCTGACCAGTATCAGTGGCTGAGACTGGAGATTGCACTAATCTGAGCCATTAAACCACTATATGCCATGGTCAGTGCAATCCTAGCATGTAACAGGGCCCTCCCCCTCTGTCACCTGAACACCCCCACACACTTTGTGAATACAGACTGACAAGCAACCGGCATGGCAGCTGTGGTAATACTACACTACACTGCAATGGATATACATGCTATCTTAGTATTGCAGTATATTTGACAACCAGTAAACTTCAGTATTGCAGTATATTTGACCACCAGTATACTTTAGCATTGCAGTAAATTATGCTACCAGTATACTTTAGTATTGCAGTATATTATACTAGCAGTGTACTATACCACCAGTATACTGTAGTATTGCAGTATATTATACTAGCAGTGTACTATACCACCAGTATACTTTAGTATTGCAGTATATTATACTAGCAGTGTACTATACTACCAGTATACTTTAGTATTGCAGTATATTATACTAGCAGTGTACTATACCACCAGTATACTTTGGTATTGCAGATTATACTACCAGTATACTTTGGTCTTGCAGTATATTATGCTACAAAAATACATTAGCATTGCAGTATATTATACTACTGGTATACATTAATTTTGCTATATATAATATTACCAATATACTTTAATTTTCAGTACATTATACTATCAGTATACTTTAGTATTGCAGCATATTATATTACCAGTATACTTTAGTATGGCAGTATATTATGCTAACTAAATACTTTAGGTTTGCAGTATATTATACTAATGGTATACCTTAATATTTCAGTATACAATATTACCAATATACTTAAATTTTCAGTACATTATAATTTCAGTATACTCTTGTATTGCAGTAACTTATGCTACCAAAAAACTTTAGGATTGCAGTATAAAATATTTCCAGTATATTTTAGTATTGCAGCGTACTATACCACCAGTAAACTTTAGAATAGCAGTATATTATACTACCAGTATACTTTAGTATTGCAGTATATTATGCTACCAGAATATTTTAGTATTGCAGTATATTATACCTCCAGTATATTTTAGTATTGCAGTATATTATACTTCCAGTATACTTTAGTATTGCAGTATATTATGCTACTAGAATATTTTAGTTTTGCAGTATATTATACCTCCAGTATACTTTAGTATTGCAGTATATTATACTTCCAGTATATTTTAGTATTGCAGTATATTATACTACCAGTATACTTTATTATTGCAATATATTATACCACCAGAATACTTTAGTATTGCAGTATATTATACTACCAGTATACTTTAGTATTGCAGTATATTATACCACCAGAATACTTTAGTATTGCATTACATTATACTACCAGTATATTTTAGTATTGCAGTATATTACACTTCCAGTATACTTTCGTATTGCAGTATATTTTACTATTATAGTATATTATACAACCAATATACTTAAGTACTTCAGCATATTATATTTTATATATATATATATATATATATATATATATATATATATATATATATATATATATATATATATATATATATAACCAACAAACTTTATTATTGCAGTATACCATGCTGCCAGTATACTTTATGTTTTAGTACATTACACTACCATTGATTCTTGGTGCCCACCATTAGATTTGATTTTTGGGGCTCACCAGTGGAGTTACTTCTCATTATGCCCACTCCTAGTTTTCCCTGGTACGAACTAGTGAATGTAATGAGGAGCGCTTCTGCAGGTGAGGTGGGATCTAGAGGCGCCTGCACATGCTCAGTGGCCACAGAACCCGGCAGAGACCCGATCCATCTACTAGTCTCTGTTATCTTCAGTAAACATTGCTTCATGTAAGGATTCAAGGATTTTTGAGCTTCTATCGCTCCTCTAATCTGCACAAGAGGTTACTCTTTGTATATTGATCGCTGATTATGGAGAAAGGTCTATAACCTGTGTTTATCTGTCATCGGTGGAGGTAACACTATAGGTGATCGGACTCCAGTGATTGGCTGTCCTCTAGTAGACCGGTCACAGATACTTATGTGTTCTGCTTGACAAACACCTGAGCGAAGGTTGGAAGGTTGCAGGTATTTTGGGGTGTTTTTTGGAGGAATTGACTTTTAATTTTTAGGACCCGCCGGACGCCGTCATAAGTTTTAACCCCGTGGAGTCAGGGGTCGGGTCGTTGCCTCCTTCCTGATATAACTCTGCTGCCGGATACTGCTTTTGATGTTTGCCCAAATAATAAAGGTTCTTCCTCATCATAAACAGCAAAAGTCAGAAATTCTTTCACTTTCACTTAGAATAAAGTGATAGTTTCTTTGTCTCTGGGGAAAACCGAGTCACAAGTGACGGGAAATGCACGACTTCCAAGAAGGCACCGGGGACAAGCTCGGCTCAGCCAAGTCCTTCAGAGGGAACGAGGGACGAGGCGCCTGCAGCACATTCTCAACAATCTAATATATTCTCACAATGGATTTCAATGGGAACAGGAAAAACACAGAATCAGAGGCTCCTGATCTCAGGCTTCACTTTCCCCTTGTAAAATCCTTCATAAAAAGGTCATAAGTGGCTGAACTACCCCAAAATATATCAGCTGTTAATAGACTGAAGGGTCTCTATAGGGCGCTGCTCATATCTATATATAGTAACAGCTAAATAGTGCCCCCATATATAGTGCCCATAAATACTGTCACCATATATAGTGCCCATAGATAGTGCCCACATATAAAGTGTCCATAGATAGTGCCCATAAATACTGTCCCCATATATAGTACCTATAAATAGTGCTCCCATATATAGTGCCTATAAATAGTGCCCCACATATAGTGCCCATAAATGCTGCCCCCATATATAGTGCCCATAAATGCTGCCCCCCATATACAGTGTCTACAGAGAGTGCCCCCATATATAGTGTCCCATTTAGTGCCCATAAATACTGTCCCCATATATAGTACCTATAAATAGTGCTCCCATATATAGTGCCTATAAATAGTGCCCCCACATATAGTGCCCATAAATGCTGCCCCCATATATAGTGCCCATAAATGCTGCCCCCCATATAAAGTGTCCATAGATAGTGCCCCCATATATAGTGTCCCATTTAGTGCCCATAAATTCTGTCCCCATATATAGTACCTATAAATAGTGCTCCCATATATAGTATCTATAAATAGTGCTCCCAAATATAGTGCCCATAAATAGTGCACCCACATATAGTGCCAATAAATACTGCCCCATATATAGTGCCCATAGAGCCCCCATATAGTGACTATAAATAGTGCCCATATATATATAGTGCCCATAAATACTGTCCCCATATATAGTACCTATAAATAGTGCCCCATATATAGTATCCATAAATACTACCCCATATATAGTGCCTATAAATAGTGCCCCATATATAGTGTCCCCATATAGGGCCCATAAATGCTGGCCCCGTATATAGTGACTATAAAGAGTTCCCCTATATATAGTACCCATAAATTCTACCCCCATATATAGCCCATAAATAGTGCTCCCACATATAGTGCCCATAGTGCCCCTAAATGCTGTCCCCATATATAGTGCCTATAAATAGTGCTCCATATATAATGTCTATAAATAGTGCCCAGATAGATAGTGCCCATAAATAATGCCCCCATATACAGTGCCTATATATAGTGCCCATAAATGCTGCCCCCCCATATAAAGTGTCCATAGATAGTGCCCCCATATATAATGCATATAAATGGGGACCGATATATAGTGACTATAGTTTCCCATATACCGTGCCCATAAAAAATTGCATATGAAGTGTCCCCATATATGGTGTCTATAGTGTTCATATATACAGCAAAAAATACCGTCCCCATATATCATGCCCATAAATAGTGTCCACGTATAGAGCCCCCCGTGCTAAGTGTGATAACTTTGCCCCCAGTTTGCCCGCTCAGGTGACCTTGATGTGCCCTCTACACCTACAAACAGCTCATTGTTACTTCCCGCTCCTGCTTACCACTGATTGACTGCAAGCAGAGATCTTGAAAGGAACTGAAAGTATAATGTTAGAAAATGGTTTACTGACCCCCAGGGCGGCCATCATGGCTGAGCGCCGCTCAGGGGCCCGGATTATACAGTATAACTATAGGGGCCCCTATTATACTGTATAACTATAGGGGCCCGGATTATACTGTATAACTATAGGGGCCCGGATTATACTGTATAACTATAGGGGCCCGGACTATACTGTATAATTATAGGGGCCCGATTATATTGTATAACTATAGGGGCCCCTATTATACTGTATAACTATAGGGGCCCAGATTATACTGTATAACTATAGGGGCCAGGATTATACTGTATAACTATAGGGCCCAGATTATACTGTATAACTATAGGGACCCGGATTATACTGTATATCTATAGGGGCCAGGATTATACTGTATAACTATAGGGCCCAGATTATACTGTATAACTATAGGGGCCCGGATTATATTGTATAACTATAGGGCCCGGATTATACTGTATAACTAAAGGGGCCCGTAATATATTGTATAACTATAGGGGCCCGGATTATATTGTATAACTATAGGGGCCCATATTATACTGTATAACTATAGGGGCCCGGATTATACTGTACAACTATAGGGGCCCAGATTATACTGTATAACTATAGGGGCCCACATTATACTGTATAACTGTAGGGCCAGGATTATACTGTATAACTATAGGGGCCCGGTTTATACTGTATAACTATAGGGCCCGGATTATACTGTATAACTATAGGGGCCCGGATTATACTGTATAACCATAGGGCCCGTATTATACTGTATAACTATAGGGGCCCGGATTACACTGTATAACTATAGGGGCTCGGATTATACTGTTTAACTATAGGGGCCCAGATTATACTGTATAACTATAGGGGCCAGGATTATACTGTATAACTATAGGGCCCAGATTATACTGTATAACTATAGGGCCCAGATTATACTGTATAACTATAGGGACACGGATTATACTGTATAACTATTGGGCCCGGATTATAATGTATAACTAAAGGGGCCCGGAATATATTTTATAACTATAGGGGCCCGAATTATACTTTATAACTATAGGGGCCCGGATTATATTGTATAACTATAGGGGCCCGGATTATACTGTATAACTTTAGGGCCCAGATTATACTGTATAACTATAAGGGACCAGATTATATTGTATAACTATAGGGTCCGGATTATATTGTATAACCATAAAGGCCGGATTATACTGTATAAATATAGGGGCCCAGATTATACTGTGTAACTATAGAGGCTCGGATTATATTGTATAACTATAGGGGCCCAGATTATACTGTATAACTATAGGGGCCCGGATTATATTGTATAACTATAGGGGCCCAAAATATACTCTATAACTATAGGGGCCCATATTATACTGTATAACTATAGGGGCCCGGATTATATTGTATAACTATAGGGGCCCGGATTATACTGTATAACTATAGGGGCCCAGAATATATTGTATAACTATAGGGGCCCGGATTATATTGTATAACTATAGGGGCCTGGATTATACTGTATAACTATAGGGGCCCGTATTATACTGTATAACTATAGGGGCCCGGATTATATTGTATAACTATAGGGGCCCGGAAATTTTACTGTATAACTTTAGGGCCCAGATTATACTGTATAACTATAAGGGACCAGATTATATTGTATAACTATAGGGTCCGGATTATATTGTATAACCATAAAGGCCGGATTATACTGTATAACTATAGGGGCCCAGATTATACTGTATAACTATAGGGACCCGGATTATACTGTATAACTATAGGGGCCCGGATTATACTGTATAACTATAGGGCCCAGATTATACTGTATAACTATAGGGGCCCGAATATAATAACTACGTATAACTATAGGGCCAGATTATACTGTATAACTATAGGGGCCCGGATTATATTGTATAACTATAGGGGCCTGGATTATACTGTATAACTATAGGGGCCCGGAATATATTGTATAACTATAGGGGCCCGGATTATATTGTATAACTATAGGGGCCCGGAATATATTGTATAACTATAGGGGCCCGTATTATACTGTATAGCTATAGGGGCCCAGATTATACTGTATAACTATAGGGCCCAGATTATACTGTATAACTATAGGGACCCGGATTATACTGTATAACTATAGGGGCCCGGATTATACTGTATAACTATAGGGCCCAGATTATACTGTATAACTATAGGGCCCAGATTATACTGTATAACTATAGGGGCCCGGATTATAGTGTATAACTATAGGGCCCGGAATATACGGTATAACTATAGGGGCCCACATTATACTGTATAACTGTAGGGCCCGGATTATACAGTATAACTCTAGGGGCCCGGTTTATGCTGTATAACCATAGGGCCCGTATTATACTGTATAACTATAGGGGCCCGGATTATACTGTATAACTATAGGGGCCCGATTATACTGTATAACTATAGGGGCCCGAATTATACTGTATAACTATAGGGGCCCGGATTATATTGTATAACTATAGGGGCCCGGATTATACTGTATAACTATAGGGCCCAGATTATACTGTATAACTATAGGGACCCGGAATATAATGTATAACTATAGGGGCCCGGATTATACTGTATAACTATAGGGGCCAGGATTATACTGTATAACTATAGGGCCCAGATTATACTGTATAACTATAGGGGCCCGGATTATATTGTATAACTATAGGGCCCGGATTATACTGTATAACTAAAGGGGCCCGGAATATATTGTATAACTATAGGGGCCCGAATTATACTGTATAACTATAGGGGCCCGGATTATATTGTATAACTATAGGGGCCCGGATTATACTGTATAACTATAGGGGCCCGGATTATACTGTATAACTATAGGGGCCCAGATTATATTGTATAACTATAGGGCCCGGATTATATTGTATAACTATAAAGGCCGGATTATACTGTAAAACTATAGGGGCCCGATATATCTGTATAACTATAGGGGCTCGATTAATATTGTATAACTATAGGGGCCCAGATTATACTGTATAACTATAGGGCCCGATTATATTGTATAACTATAGGGCCCAAATTATACTCTATAACTATAGGGGCCCCATTATACTGTATAACTATAGGGGCCCGATTATACTGTATAACTATAGGGCCCGGAAATTATATTGTATAACTATAGGGGCCCTGGATTTATACTGTATAACTATAGGGGCCCCCGAATATATTGTATAACTATAGGGCCCGGATTATACTGTATAAACTATAGGGGCCCCGGATATACGTGTAATAACTATAGGGCCCGGATTATACTGTATTAACTATAGGGCCCGATTATACTGTATAACTATAGGGGCCGGATTATACTGTATAACTATAGGGCCCAGATATACTGTATAACTATAGGGGGCCCGGGTTATACTGTATAACTATAGGGACCCGGATTATACTGTATAACTATAGGGGCCAGGATTATACTGTATAACTATAGGGGCCCAGATTATACTGTGTAACTATAGGGCCCAGATTATATTTTATAACTATAGGGCCCGGATTATACTGTTATAACTAAAGGGGCCCAGATATACTGTATAACTAATAGGCCCAGATTATACTGTATAACTATAGGGGCCCGTTATACTGTATAACTATAGGCCCAGATTATACTGTATAACTATAGGGACCCGGATTATACTGTATAACTATAGGGGCCAGGATTATACTGTATAACTATAGGGGCCCAGATTATACTGTGTAACTATAGAGGCTCGGATTATATTGTATAACTATAGGGGACCAGATTATACTGTATAACTATAGGGGCCCGTATTATACTGTATAGCTATAGGGGCCCAGATTATACTGTATAACTACAGAGGCAGCTGAGCTGGTGCTGGATGAAAGATGGGGCCCCAGATGCTTGAGCTGTACGGGCCCTGAGATCACTGAAGGCCGCTCTTCCTTTTCCCATTGGGCACAGACACCGCTCACTACTTCCCCCAACTGTGTCACTTCTCATCTGCATCATTCCCATCCTTCACCTGTTCCCCCCGGAGCCTCCTGCTCATGTAATTATAATCTTATAATATCCGGACCTTCCGGGTCTCCGAGGGGTTAAGTGGTTAAACAGCTGCATTTCCGCCCTTATTCTCGCACTTGGCAACGATTTAGGATAAATCAACTAAATGGAAACCAAAGACAATAAAACAACTGCGAAGACCCCAGCGCCGCTGCTTCCATCCTTACATTCAGTCAGACTGACTGACTGACTGAATGAATGAATCAACCAACCAATCAATCCATCCATCTGCCTTGGTGCTGAACTGTGGAGGAGAGTGTAGGGAGCCCCCTGGTCTTCACCCTATAACCCATATTCAGGGATCTGGACAATACTTTAGGGAATCCCCTCACAGGACTCTCACCCTATAACCCATATACAGGGATCTGGACACTACTTTAGGGAATCCCCTCAGAGGACTCTCATCCTATAACCTATATGCAGGGATCTGGACATTACTTTAGGGAATCCCCTCAGAAGACTCTCACCCTATAACCCATATACAGGGATCTGGACATTACTTTAGGGAATCCCCTCAGAGGACTCTCACTCTATAACCCATATACAGGGATCTGGACATTGCTTTAGGGAATCCCCTTAGAGGACTCTCACCCTATAACCCATATACAGGGATCTGGACATTACTTTAGGGAATCCCTCCAAAGGATTTTCCCTTACTTTCATTACTTTAGGGTATCCCCTCAGAGGACTCTCACTCTTTAACCCATAGACAGGGATCTGAAAAAAACTTTACATTTGGAACCCTTAAGGGCATTCTCTGAAAAGGGAATCTGAAGTAATTAGAACTACCTGTCATCATAGGTGAAGGGAAGGTAAATCCAATAGTAAACTATGAATCAGTTAGAGACGAGCTCCCTTTAATATCACGGGGGCATAAACACTGAAGGGGGGAGCAAAGCTTCACTGACCCTTAGAGGCCGGGGACCAGGATGCGTCATTGATGGCCAAGTGATGGGGAAGAAGCCAGGTCAGGAGGTCGGGGGCTGGATGGGAGAACCGCAATAAGAAATGGTTGTGTAGAGGGAATTTGTGGCAAGAAGGAGGATGAGGGTAGTAGTGATCAGTCAAGACAATGATCCAGCAGTAACATAGATTCAGAGGTTACCCAATGTAGGACATCTTGTATTATCTACTCCAGATACTTGTTTACAATTTGTATCAATATTGTATATTGTATCTCATCCCTAACAACCAGTCGCCTAGCAACAATAGTGGGAATATTTTGGATAGCGGCTTGAAGTTATCATTTCAGACTGGACTTTCCATCAGAGAACAAACATCTGTTCAGGTCGGTTTCGGTTTTGTTTCTCATCCGCGGGGTCTGCTCATGGAGGTGATTTCCAGGAAACCTGTCTGCCTCACTTGTTTACAATGTGAAGATGGAGGAGGTTGCAGATAACTTCTCTGGAACGTGACCCCTGGCGGATACTGGTTTCCTTTGCTCTCCTCTGGGGTCTAGATTCTCTCCTTGTCCAGGAGAACCAGGAAAATCGAAACATCCTTGATCTTAAAGGGATCGTCCAGTGCAGAAAACCCAATGTCATCCTCTTAGGGGAATTCTGAAGTAATGGAGGAAGGTCCTGTGTCCGGACGGTCCTGTGTCTGGAGGGTCCTGTGTCTGGAGGGTCCTGTGTCTGGAGGGTCCTGTGTCCGGAGGGTCCTGTGTCCGGAGGGTCCTGTGTCCAGGATCCAGATCTCTTGGCTACAGTAGAATGGCCATAAAGAGCGTCTCTTACCCTGGATGACCCATCCTGTCCTGTATTACAGGGACAACCCATTGATTTTAATGGATGTAATGCTGCATTTACCCTGTGGAGGCGCTGCTGGGAAAGGAAACATTACTGCCAGATCTTCAACTATATTACAACTTATTGCTGGGGGCCACATCAGCACATTATTAATGGACCGTGCTATCTGAGATAGATACGAGATAGATAGATAGATAGATAGATAGATAGATAGATAGATAGATAGATATGAGCAGGGACTATAGATAGGCAAATGTAGACACTGCCTAGGGCACCACTTTATCTCAAGCAGAAAAGGAGGTTCAAAGAGGTGTGGAGTGGACTGAATTTCTCATTGGGGGTGCTACATGGCTTATTTGCCTAGGGCACCAGAATACCTTGTTCTAGTCCTGAATATGAAATAGATAGATAAACAAATTGATAAAAAAAATAGATATGAGATGGATAGATTAATAGATGTGAGCGGGATAGATAAATAAACAGATAGATAAATAGACAGGAGAAAGATAGAGAGACAAATAATGAATAAACAGACAGATAAATATTTAAATAAAAAAAATTGAACAGATGAAGAAATAGATAAGTAAATAAATATTATTTGGGAAAGACATTATTTTCCTTTTCTATTTAGATGATAGATAGACAGATAGATAGATTGATCGGAGATAGATAGATAGATATGAGATAGATAGATAGATAGGTGATAGATAGATAGATAGATAGATAGATAGATAGATAGATAGAGATAAATAGATAGATAGATAGATAGGAGATAGATAGATAGATGGATAGATATGGGATAGATAATGTAGATAGATAGATAGATAGATAGATAGATAAACAAAAAGAAAAAGAGACAGGCGCCCAAATAGTGTGATATGCTAGTAACAGGATAGCACGCAACCAGTAATATTACTATACCTGGCTTGGTTGTACTACAAATAGGGGCACAACTCCCAACTTCACTTGTGGTTTCTGATGAAAGTCTTTACCTCTCTCTTCAGTGCACGGCAGCCAACGACCTCCTTACTCCCGCATTTAAACAAAAACCGGGGTAATGTAAAAAGACAACTAGAGACAAACACGATCCTGTGGCGCCCAGTGCTCGTGTAGTTGTAAAAAATTACTGGGATTAGCTAGTATTAGTAAAAAATTATATATTTATTGTGAAGCTTGGATACCCAATACTTCCAATTATAAAAGATATATATATATATCAAACCCAACACTAAAACATACAAAATAGCTCAATGTGTTTCACGCCTAAATCAGCGCTTCCTCAGGGGTGAGAAACAATCCAAAAGTGAGCCCTTATATATGAGGACCGGTAAGTACTCAATGCATCTCATTGGTTAAAGGCGATGTTTCACATTAAATGCCAGCATGACCAGCCATTTCAACAATTAAACATTCTTCTAGAAACTCTTATATTATCTATTGCTCATGATGTATAAAAGCTTTTACTCTATAAATACCAATATCCTCATTAAAATTTAAAACATTATAAATACTTTCAATAAAATATGATGCTACAACTAAAACAACTACACTCACCGGCTACATTTATTAGTACATCCCATGCAAATATTAATCGTGTTATGGACCCCTGTTTTGCCTTTCTAAGTACCTCAATTCTTCGTGAGATAGATTCCACTAAGTTTGCAACGATGCAATTGGTAAAGGGGCCCAAAGAGTGCCAAGAATATATTCCCCCCACCATGACCCCACCACCACAGCCCCGAACCGTTGATACAAAGCAGGATGGATCCATCTTTATGTTGTTTACGCCAAACTACCCTACCCCCCGAATTCCAGAGAAATCAGACTCATCAACCCCCGGGAACTTTTTTCCCCTTCTATTCCAATTTTGATGAGCTGGGCAAATTTTGGGGCCTCATTTTCCTGTTCGCTGAACGGAGTGGACCCGGGTTGGTCTTCTGCTGCTGAGCCCACTGCCTCAAATTTGCCGTATTTTCTTTTCAAGATGCTTTTCTCCTCCCCTTGGGTTGTAAAGGGTGGCTATTTGAGTACTTTTGCCTTTCTATCATGAACCAGCTCCCCATTCCCCTTTTGACCTGGGGCACAAAAAGGGATTTCCCCCACGGGACGCGCTCATGGAGTTTTTTTCTTTTCGGACCATTCCTGAAACCCTAGAGTGGTTTGCTGAAAATCCCAGGAGTCAGCAGTTTCTGAAATCCCAAACCCAGCCCTTCGGGCACCAACATACCCGTTAAAAGGCAAAAACACCTTTCTTCCCCAAACGTCCGGTTTGAAGCAGGAATTGCCCTTGACCATGTCTACTCCCTAAACCCCTTTATTGCCCCCAGTGATTGGCTATTAGAAATTAATGTTAATGACATTGGACAGGGTACTAATAAAGTGGCCGGTGAGTGTATATCACTTTTAATACCATTTTTAAAATATAAAATACAATAAATATATTGCCAAATTATCATCCCCATGGGCAAATGGGCTATATTTATTATTTTTTTCTGTAATTTCATTAAGACCCCCCGGGGTGTATCGTTTTAAAACGGTACCCAAAAGACCTCCTTGCGCTGAAATACTGAAACCTTTTAGAACAATTAGCGGGATCTTTTCAAGGGGGTAAAAGGGAAATGGCAAAAAAGTCGCCAAATTAGACGCTCGTGCAAATGTCGGGAGACCCCCTGTCTTGTGTCTCCTTTTTTTATACTTGCCCTGTGGCCATTCAATCTGACATGAACGGGGCACTTTGTTCGACCAATATACTGTATATAGCTATTTTGTATGTTTTAGTGTTGGGTTTGATATATATATCTTTTATAATTGGAAGTATTAGGTATCCAAGCTTCACAATAAATATATAATTTTTTACCAATATTAGCTAATCCCAGTAATTTTCTCTAGATAGATAGATAGATAGATAGTAGATAGATAGATAGATAGATAGATAGATTGGAGATAGAGAGATAGATAGAAGGGTAGATAGATGGTAGGAAAATAGATAGGAGATAGATAGATAGATAGATAGATAGATAGATAGATAGGAGAAGTAGATAGATAGATAAAGGGATAGATAGATAAAATATGATAAGATAATAGCATGAGATAGAGATAGATAGATAGAAGAGATAGATAGATAATAGATAGATAGGGTTTTATAATAGATAGATATGGGTAGATAGATAGAAGGGGATAGATAGATAGATAGATTAGATAGATAGATAGAGATAATGAAGATAGATGATAGTGGAGATAGATAATAGATAATAGATAGATAGATATGGGATAGATAGATATATATGATATAGATAGATAGCTATGAGATAGATAGATAGATAGATAGGAGATAGATAGATAGATAGATAGATAGATAAAACTACATGATGATTCGTACAGATGAATCGTGTCCAATACAATTCTGGATATTCAGCCCCCCTGCTGTATTCTGGGAGGAGCACCCATCGCACCTCTGCACAACGCATCGTTCTATGTTTTCTTTACAGGTGTTTTCTTTTTGTGGGTGTAGCAATTAGATGAACAATGCAGAGTATTCTTTGCCTCAGGTTTTTCTCTGGCATTTGTGGCCCCGGTCGCTGCTCCTTTTCTAATAACATAGTTCATTTCAAGTAAATGGGAACTTGCAGGAGTCAGAAAGTCCCCATCAGTAGGACCGGTCCATGGGATTTTCCCGGGGTGATTTCAGAATTCAGGGGGAGGGAGTGTAGGGAATCTATATAGGATCCAGCAGCCACTGTGATATCACACATCATTCATCACCGAGCGACTTCAGGGCATCATTCTCCCTTGTTCCTTGTTCTACGCTCATCACGATGTACAGAAAAGTAATCGTCGTCCTCTGTTCACTGTTCCTGCTTCACTCATGTGTGCAAGGTAAGTCACCCAAATGTGACCCGAGTGAAGAATGTGGGGCACTTCTAACCGTAGGAGCTGCGTTACAACTAACCAATATTCCTGGAAAACTATTTTTAGAATTTTTGGCAGTTCCTTTTGTATTTCAGCAGTCCTATGCAACCTTTGACATTATTTAGACCTTTTTTTGCAGGAATATGTGAGAGAACTTCCAAGTCACCTTAAAAACTCTGATCCCCTTTTTGAGGAAGTGTATATTTAAACCCTTGATGTAACATCATTGCCTTCAAATATTAGGGATTTCTTGTGAAAAAGGACCCTTTTCTTACTGATTAAACCCCAAAACAGCTGTCTGCAGATGAGCGATACTGGCTTGACTAATATCCCTTTTGCTTCTTAAAGATTCAGTGAGTCAGAAGCAAGTTGAGGATTTGTAACAAATACCCCCAAACAGCTGTCAGTCGTTGAACCTTTAACCTGGCTTTGGCTCCAATCCCTTTCCACATTGCTAAAGACTTCCTGTGAGCTACATGTGAACTGAGGATAACTACATCCAATAGAGTGCACTGTGGAGCTCCTCAGCTCTTTTTCCATAAGCCATTGCTTTATGTAAAACAGTCAGTGAGGTCTGACTGGCAAGTGAACCCTCACACCGAACAAATTATTGGTTCCTCTCCTCAAGGAGAGACTTTTCCCCTTTCGTTACATCTAATAGAGGGTGCTTGGGCTTCTCAGCTATTTTCCCATAATGCTTTGTGATAAGCAGAGGTTTAGTGGAGGGCAAAAAGGCAATCTCGAAACCCCACATGCCTATATGGTGTTCTCCCCAAGGACAGATATTCCGCTTTCTGATTTACAAAATAAATTTCTAGAATTACAGGGGTTACTTTTTATACTGTATAAGAATAATTTCACCTATAAGGATAACAGCTACTGGCAAAAATGTGGCACAGCGATGGGGACGCGTGCGACCCCATCTTATCCCGATTTGTTTATGTTTTTTTATCAAAATAACACATTTTCTCCCCTCATAATATTATATAAACATTGGATCGATGATTTATTTTTCTTCTGGGGTGGCACATACCATCAGGAAGAATGTTTTGTTAATATAATTAATGATAATACATGGGGTCTAAAATTTACATGAAACCACAACTCAGATAAGATTTAATTTTCTAGTATCTAAAGGTCAGGGAAGCTATGTTACATCCACCTTTTTTAAAAAGCTGTAACAGCTAACTTAAAGGGGTGCTCTGGGCTCTAACATTGCTCATTTGTCTGTCGGAGTTTGAGTTGAAATAGAAGAGAAACCTCAAACATACCTCCCAGATAAGACCTATAAGGATAAAAGCTATTGGCAACAATATGGTACCGCAATGGGGATGCGTGCAATCCCATCATATGCCAATTTGTTTATGGGGGTTATTGAGAAACTATTTATCAAACTAGCACGTTTTCTTACCTCATAATATTATATAAACGTTGTATCGATGATTTATTTTTCATCTGGGTGGCACATACCATCAGGCTGAATGTTTTGTTAATACAATTAACAATAATACATGGGGGCTAAAATATGAAACCGAAACTCGGATAAGATTGAATTTACTAGTATCTATAGGTCAGGGAAGCTATGTTATGGCCACCTTTTTTGAAAGGTGTAATAGCAAACGTAAAGGGGTGCTCCGGGCTCAAACATTGCTCGTTTGTCTGTCGGAGTTTGAGTAGAAATAGAAGAGAAACCTCATACCTACCTCCCGGATAAAAATTATTTAACCTATAAGGATAACATCTCTTGGCAAAATTGTGGCACGGCGATGGGGACCCGTGCGACCCCATCCTAAGCCAATTTGTTTATGGGGGTTTTTGAGAATTTTTTTTAGCAAACTAGCACATTTTCTCCCCTCATAATATTATATAAACATTGTATCGACAATTTATTTTTTATCTAGGGTGGCACATACCATCAGGAAGAATGTCTTGTTAATACAATTAACGATAATACATGGGGTCTAAAATTTAAATTAAACTGCAACTCAGATAAGATTGAATTTACTAATATCAAAAGGTCAGGGAAGCTATGTTATCGCCACATTTTTTAAAAAGGTGTAACAGCTAACGTAAAGGGGTGCTCCGGGCTCTAACATTGCTCGTTTGTCTATCGGAGTTTGAGTAGAAATAGAAGAGAAACCTCATACCTACCTCCCGGATAAGAATTATTTAACCTATAAGGATAACATCTATTGGCAAAATTGTGGCACGGCGATGGGGACCCATGCGGCCCCATCTTAAGCCAATTTGTTTATGGGGTTTTTGAGAAATTATTTATCAAACTAGCACACTTTCTCCCCTCATAATATTATATAAACATTGTATCGACAATTTATTTTTTATCTGGGGTGGCACATACGATAATACATGGGGTCTAAAATTTAAATTAAACCGCAACTCAGATAAGATTGAATTTACTAATATTAAAAGGTCAGGGAAGCTATGTTATCTCCACCTTTTTTAAAAAGGTGTAACAGCTAACGTAAAGGGGTGCTCCAGGTTCTAACACTGCTCATTTGTCTGTCAGGGTAGTAGAAATAGAAGAGAAACCTCATACCTATCTCCCGGATAACAATAATTTCACCTATAAGGATAACAGCTATTGGCAAAAATGTGGCACCGCGACGGGGACGCGTGCGACCCATCATATGCCAATTTGTTAATGAGGGTTTTTCAAGAATTATTTATCAAAACAGCACATTTTCTCGCCTCATAATATTATATAAACGTTGTATCGACGATTTATTTTTTATCTGGGGTGGCACATACCATCAGGAAGAATGTTTTGTTAATACAATTAATGATTCTATATGGGGTCTAAGATTTACTTTAAACTGCAACTTGGATAAGATTGAATTTACTAGTATCTAAAGGTTAAGGAAGCTATTTTATCTCCACCTATTTTAAAAAGGTGTAACAGCTAACTTAAAGGGGTGTTCCAGGCTTTAACACTGCTCATTTGTCTGTCAGGGTAGTAGAAATAGAAGAGAAACCTCATACCTACATCCTGGATAAGAATAATTTCACCTATAAGGATAAAAGCTATTGGCAAAATTATGGCACCGCGATGGGGACCCATGGAACCCCATCGTATGCCAATTTGTTTATGGGGTGTTTGAGAAATTATTTATCAAAATAGCACATTTTCTTCCCTCATAATATTATATAAACGTTGTATCAATGATTTCTTTTTCATCTGGGGTGGAACATGCCATCAGGAAGAATGTTTTGTTAATACAAATAACGATAATACATGGGGTCTAAAATTTGAAACCGCAACTTGGATAAGATTGAATTTACTAGTATCTAAAGGTCAGGGAAGCTATGTTATGGCCACCTTTTTTAAAAAGGTGTAACAGCTACCTTAAGGGGGTGCTCTGGGCGCTAACATTGCTTGTTTGTCTGTCAGGGTTTGAGTAGAAATAGTTCTACTGTTACCTCCCGGATAAGATTTACTTAACCTATAAGTATAACAACTATAAGTAAAAATGTGGCACCGCGATGGGGACTCGTGTGGACTCGTGTGACCCCATCATAAGCCAATTTGTTTATGGGGTTTGTTCAGTAATTATTTATAGAAATAGATCATGTTCTCCCATCATAATATTCTATAAACATTATATCAATTATATATTTTTCATCTGAAGTGTCACATAACATAAGGAATAATGTTTTGTTAGTACAATTAAATTCACAGTCAACGAAGTTCTAGGAGACAGTCATACAAACTCTGAATCTTAAGTTTCGGTGTCATTTAACTTTAGAGCCAACACAGCTACTGTTCCATAATTTACCACAACATTTTAGGAACCACCCAATTCTGCACATATTTTTATTAGCGGCTAAAAGAAGCCTCCTGGCCAAATGGTTGGAACCAACTGTCCCCCACATTGCAGGAAGTGATCCAGGTGAAAACATTTTATCTGGAAAGGACAGAATCGACATTATC
>JAODAL010063923.1:0-18989 GCA_025379985.1 Phyllomedusa bahiana
CGAAAAAAAAAAAATTTTAAATTCAATAAATTCATTTTTCCAATGAGAAGAGCTTACAGAATTTGAATTACTGTATTTCCCGTCAATTTCCAATATCCAAATTCCTGATGTTGCGCCGTGCTTGATTTTTGGAAAGTGATTTTATTTATGTATTTTTTAGTAGGTTTGAGCTCTTTTTCAGATAATGTTTTACACGTAATAAAAACGTTTTTTTGATTCATACTCCATGCCGCACGAAGATGAGAACTGAGATTTTTTTCTTGAGCGATCTTATATATTTTCCCTTTAATTTTAAATGATCCACTTTTTCAATACATTTATTTCCTTTTAGACAGCTTTGATTTTTCACTTTATTCATTCATTCATTTGAAAGACAACTCTTTTTGCTATTCACTAACATGTTTAATGATTTTTCACTCATTTCCAGCCTGTCTGGATTTGGAATACATGTTAGGCGCAATCCCTTCTGCGCCTAAGTCCCGCACTGCGCCTCACACACTGGCGAGGCGCTGTGAACTTTTCACCACATGTATGAGTGCACCTTCTCGGGCGGGGAATCTTAGGCGCAGTCCCACACTGCGCCTAAGTCCCACACTGCGCCTCACACACTGGCGAGGCACGGTGAACTTTTCACCGCATGTATGAGCGCACCTCCTCGGGCGGCGAAACTTAGGCGCAGTGCGGGACTGCGCCTAAGATTCGCACTGCCCCTTACACTCTGGTAAGACGCTGTGGCCTTTACACCGCATGTATGAGCGCACCTCGGCGCCGACATACATGATGCGCAAATTTCGCTTGAAATCTGGCGAAAACGTGCGCTCCGATGCGGAAAGATTCATGCATGTCGCCCTGTGTGTTTCCAAAAAACACATTTCAAATTAGGTTATTTCCCAACAATTAAGCATAAACACTACACTCTTGGCATTTTGCTAACTTCCTTCAGTCCAGGTGGATGGCAATTGCTATTCACCGCTCACTTGCCCACCAAGTCCATAGTTGTATTGATCCGGAGACTCAGATGTCTATTGATCCAGAGACTCGATATCTCATTTTGCTCTTATTAATAAGTGACTATGTATTTACTGTTATAAATGCATATGCATCTAATGTAGAACAAGCAAAATTTTTTGTGAAACTTATTGATACCTCTCTCTTTAATCCAGGGGACTATATTATTGTGTGGGGATTTTAACTTGACATTGGATTCTACCCTGGATAGTTCTTCAGGGAAAGAGGCTCTCTCAGACTTCGTAATTAAAAGGGCGTTCCTTCAGCTCCAGTTATGTGATTCCTCTAACACCCCTCTGATAAAGATTATACCTTTTCTTCATCCCCCCCTACAGTTGTCTGGATTACATTATGATTCAACACTCTGCTCTCCCCTGGCTATTGTTCACATCCATTGGAAATATTTTATGGCCTGACCATGCTCCAGTTTTTTGTTCTCTTCAGTTGCTAGCTCTTAGTGCAGAAGCATTGAACCAGAAATTGAATGAGTCTCTTCTTGAACTTCCGTGTGTAACAGAAATAAATAATTCCATCTCTCAATTCTCAGATAACCATTCTAATGTTCTAATGATTCCTCTTCACACATTATTCAATGGTAAACCGTCAAGTGTATGATTAGGTGGATCTTAATTAAGAACAGATAAAGATTTAAAAGAGAGAAGGCGGCCTCTCTTAAAGTGGCCCTCTTAAAAGTCACTTCTTTGGAATTGGCTCACAAACATGCACTCTCAACTTCTATTCTTCGCGAGTTGCAAGATGCACGTTTGGAATTCAAATGCCTCCTGAGGCTACCTGAGGTCGCATAATACAACTATTTCATAGCAGGTTCTATGAATTTGGAAATAAAAGTGATCACATGCTAGCTTGAGCAGTTCATAATCAAATGGCACAATAACATATCTATTCCATTAAGAACTCCACAAATTCCACAGTTCACTGTACACAAGATATTGCCAAACCATTCCATGCCTTTTACGCAAAACTGTACAAATTACCTTCCTCTACCCAGCCTAAACTAACTACTTAGTCCTGCATCTCTCACTACTGGCTAAAATCCCTGAATCAATTTCTTCGCAATCAGAAGGATCTTTCTCTCCTCAGTAATTAAACTCAATTATTAAGGACCTACCTAGGGGCCAAAGTCCAGGGCCAGATGGCTACACAGCTAAATTTTATAAGACTTTTACTGACAAAATTATCCCTCTGATGCGAAAGGCCTTTAATGCCATCTCCCCTAGCGTCCCTTTCCCACCAGAAGCAACGGTGACACATGTTGCAGTCATCCCAAAACCTAAGAAAGATCCTTGGTAATGTAGCAGTTACCGCCCTATTTCTTTCCTCAATGTGGATCTTAAAATATATTCTAAATTAATAGCAAATAGGCTTAACCCACTCCTTCATACCTTAATCTATTCAGATTAGAAGGAATTTGTTCCTGGCCAAAACCGGACAATACTTAAAATGTGGACTTATTCATCGTGCCCAAACGCAGAATATTCCTTTCATGGTTTTGTTGTTGGATGCCTTAATAATTCTCCCTCTGCTCATATTATAATTAACGGATCCCTGTCTAATCCCTTTTCTTTCTCAAATGGAACTCTTGTCCCCACTCTTATGTGTTTTAATAATGGAAAATGTAATGGCCTCAATATGGTCAAACTCTGATACTAAAGGTATTAACATTGGGACTTGGGAATATAAATGCTCTGCATTTGCAGATGATTTATGAGTTTACATTACTGTAACTTCCTCTGGTGTACTGTAACAACTGCTGGAGTGTTGAACGGAGTCTAAGGGGCCCTTGGTTTTCACCAGAGACCGCCGCAAGGCGGTTGCACTTGCTGCGGTAAGAGAACTCCAGGTCACTACCCCTGACATGACTTGCTTGCCTGGTACGAATTACGAGGTAAAAAATCGTAGGCAGGCTTATGTCGGGGAAACAGAAGAAAGGGGCGGGCAGAAAATAGTCAAGGGGACAAACAGAGATCAAGTACGGGTAGACAAACACTAACAAGCTTTCACGGGGTTTATGCCCTGTAGATCCAGGAAGGAAGCAGGGGAGGTGGCCAGAAGATATAGAGTCAGCAAGCAGCAATTAGCCAATTACCAGTACGCTGGCCCTTTAAATCTCATTGAGCTGGTACGTGCAAGCGTCCAGGGAGCGAGGACACTTGCACTGGCCAACAGGGGAAGCAGGGAGAAAGGGAAAGGGTCCTGAGAAACCCTCCAGCTGTGGAAGGAGGGGACTGGGGTTGCCCACGGCCCAAGGTCCGGGCTGGGGGAAATCATGAAAAACACCCCCCACTTTCCCATTTCCACCCCTTGATCAGAACTAATCATTTTGGCTCTTGGTCCAACTTAAATCAACCTATCTAAATCCAAAGCTCTCAATGTTAATTTCCTTTACGGTCAACACCTTTTGAAACAAAATTTTTTTCCTTTTTGAATACCATAAGGGGGCATTCCGAACCTAGGGATTCATTCCCACCAGCCCTTCCAAATTTTTCAACAAGGATTTTTAGATTTATAGAACAAAAAAAAATTCCTTGGTTTGGTGGGTTAAAATTTTTAAAAATGTCTACCTATAATTTTTATACCTGGGACCAACAAACCCTTTAATTCGGTTCAACTTGAAAACTTTGAATGTAAAAGGGGGTTAATATTTTTTCCCTCCTTTCCTTATGTTCATGAAGTGATTTTTAAATCCAAAAACTAACTGAATTTGTTTGAGCGTATTAAATTACAAGGGCGATTTAATCACTGCTTTTTTTTTTGTTGTATAGCCATCTCCAAAAACCCATGGAAACATTTATGCATAAAAAATTTTTTCATGAAAATTTGTAAATTATACAGGGGTGATACAAAAAAAAACTGCTTAACTTTCCACATTTTTTTTTAAGTACTCCTCTCCCACAATTTTTTATAATTTACACTGTTTTTTATTTGTACTGCTTCTCCTTTATTTTCTTAAGAAAGAAAACCTAAAACAAGCAATAGTAAATGCAAATATATGTATTTTACACCCATCACCAAAAATTAAAACCAAATTTTTTTGGGGGTTTATCTTTTTCTATACAACAGCTTACCCTTTGGGGTATAAATGAAACCCCCTTTTAAAGGTTCGTGTGGATTGGCACATATAGCGTTTGGGGTCTCATGGTATTGGGGTTTTTTTGGTACATCCCACAATCTAAATTAAATTAAAATTTGGGTCAAAAACCTTAACTTTATCATGTTCTTTAACACCAAATTTCCCTTGCATATTTTTTTGGGTATCAGAAGTGGGGACAGCTCAAAAATTTCCACTCCAACCCGTTGATGCCACGGGTATTTTTAAACTCTATGATCCAGGGAAACCTCCCCAAAATTTTTAATCTATTCGAGTAGGGGGGTTAATTGTTAACTTTATATACCCCAAAAATTTCAGTTAAATTGGGTTATTTGATCAATAAACATTGTGTTTTATATTTATAACAATTTACAGGACATATTTACTCACAACTATGAAAAATTTTGCATTTTTTCTAAAAAACCAAAAGGGGGCCCCCAAATGTTTTCCTCTTCCCAAAAAACAAGCCGACACTTTACAATTCGGGTCCCGGGTGAGAAATAAATAGTTTTTTCATAGAAATTACCTTCTACACTCATCTATAGGGTAGCTCAATTATGCAATGTATATTTTAACTAAAATTTAAAAATTTTATACATAAGTCAATGAATGCTAAATAAACATTTAATTTTTTTTTAAATACTGTTACTTATTTTTAAAAACTTCTAATAAAATTTTGTGTAAGTTTGGTATGCAAAATTTTTATGGTTTTAAAATTTTATAATTGTTTTTACATATACATCGCCAAAGTGGTAAAGATTAGTGGGAAAAACTAAAGAGTGAAAAACTTTGATACAATTTAAATGATTTTTTAATTTTTACAGGTAAAATATAAATAAATATATATAAAAAGAAGGGGTTAAAATTATTTAAAAATTTTAAGGGTTTTCAATGGGAATTTGGTCAGGCACAGACAAAGAGTAGTGGCCTTTGGGTATACCCAGGTGTGACACTCCAAGATGAGGGGCCCTTCCGTCTAAGAGCATTCTGCTTGAAACCCTCCAATGGCAGATACTGTTATCAGGTTTTCTTTTGGGTTCATATTCACAATGGAACAGCAGATGGGGAAGCTGTTTAAACCCCAAATTTTAAATTCCTTTTAAAAACCAATTGTTTCCCCAAATTTTTTGGGGCCGTTCGGGGATAAAAAACCCCTTTTTGGGAATTTTTGCCATTAAGCTACTTTAGAATAGCAAGTTGCAAAAATACTGAAACTTGAACATTTTGACATTGCTTCTAAATTTAAAGAGATGGTCTCATTTAGGCATTTAAAAAAAAAAACAAAAAAAGAAATTTTGTTAAACCCCTAAATTTTAATTTAAGCTTTTTAATACCCTCAAGGGGGTTCTAAAAAAAGGACAGAAAATTAAAAAAAGGAATAGACCCATATGCACCCCAGAAAAAAAAAATAGTTGGGAAAATGTCCCTTTTTTTAGATTGGTTTTTTCATCCATTTTTAATTTAATGGGATTTGTATAAAAAATATCTTTTTTCTTGGGGATAATGACAAATGGAAAAGTTTAGAAAAATGGTTGCAAAGAGTTTTCCCCACAATGTACTTTGGGTAACATTTTTTTCCCCACTATTTTTTTAAAAGGTCAAAACCCGCAATTTGGGTTACAGCACAGTACTTTTAAAAGTGGGGAAATTTCATCTCTGTACTTAATTTTTAACATTTCCCAAAAAATCTAATTTCAGTAAAAAAACCATTTTTTAAAAAATATATTAACTCAACATTTTTCTGCTTTTATATGTTTTTTTTGCAATACCTTAACATAAAATATGGGGGATGACCTCTCGTAAATTCAATCCCCATATTGGAGCAAATAAACAATTACAAAACCCGGGGCAGCGTTATGTTTTAAGGGGCTAGGCTTTTTATTCACAGTAAAATTACCAAATATTTCAAAAAATTTGTTGTTGAAAAAAGTAATACATATTAGGGTGGAGTGACTCATGTCCAAGTGCGAACAGGGGGGGGTTTTTGGGTTGTTAAAACTGGACACAGTCTCCCCCGGGCCCTTTAATGCAGTAATGAGATTTTTTTTCACTATTTTTTGTTTGTGTTGTGTTTTTTTTCGTCCGTCTCATTTAAATTTTCAATTTTATTATCAAAAAAATGTTATATTGTTTGTTTTCTCGGGTTCCCATCGGCAAAAGCAGGGGCTTTTGGCGTCGCCAATGCCTCTTTGGGCCACTGAATCCCCCCGGGGTGAGGTGCCTTTTTTCCCCCCCATTTTTTGGGGCGAATCGCGCCTGATTTCTGTCGGGGCCGGGGGTGTCTAAAAATTCTGTAAAGTCCCCCGGCCTCGCCACGTATGGGCGAAGGGGGGACAGGGCGTGTGCGGCGCTGCCCCCTATGCTTCGCCTCCGAAATTGCACCAAACATGGGGGGAAAAAGCCCGCCGCGCCTCCCCAGTGTGTGGGTAAATTGGGGACTTGGGCCCGGCGGGACTGCGCCGAAAATCTTTTCCGTCAAAAACAGGCTGGAGCGGCGAGAAATATACCAATGTCTGCGGTATGAAGCAAAAATCCCCTTTTAAAAAAGGCATTCAAACATTTTTTGGTTCTAAACCCCCCCCTCCGAGCGAAGTAAAGCAGGATCCAACATGCGGGAAGGGACGAAGACGCACAGAAGTCTTCCTCCGCTCCTGCGCAGGATAGTTTCCCCAAAAAAAATCGCCTTTAAAAAGGCGGAAAACAGGCAGAAAGGAGTGAATGTACAAAATAATTTCAAAAAAAATAAAAATCACTTTCCCAAACTCAAAGGCACAATATCAAAAATTATATTGAAATTGCCGGGGAAATACAAATTCAAAACCTGAAACCTATTTATTGGGCGGGTAAACCGGCCAAAAAAAGCGGAGCGCTGAACATTAAAAAACATGGGAAGAATTGACCCAATCAAAATCCCCGGGGATAATTCAAAATACAGTAAAAAATGCTGAAAAGCTGATTGGCTGAAATAACGGGGGGTTGGGTACTCAGCCAATCGATAGGGCGCAAATCCCCTTTAGCTATGGGGAAATTTAACCAATCAAATACGACGACAAAGTCCCATTCACCTTGGAAATTTAGCCAACAGAATACGGCGACAAAGTCCCATTCTAGCTATAGGAAGTTTTCACCAACAGAATCCAGGGGGGTAATTCAAAAAACAGTAAAAAAAGCGAAAAGAGCTATTGGTGAGCTAGCGGGTCTCGGGTAGCAGCCCAAACAAGCGCAGCAATTTCCCCTTATACCTAGAGAATGACGCTCAAATCTGGGGCTCAGCCCGCGCGGCATAAATATAATCACCAAATTATTTTTATACATTAAAACATTTCCCCAAAAAACCCGAACACTTTTTTGAAAAAATAAAGCATTTTAAAAAACCCCAAAACGGTTCGTCACCCGGGGAAAACCCCGCACTAGGGGAATTGCCAAGAAAATTCCGGAAAGACAGTAATTCAAAAAGTTTAAGCTATTCTCATGGTCGGGATAAACCAGCCAATAGAATAGAAGCGACAAATTCCTTTATAAACCCATAGGAAATGACCAAACAAATGGACGCAGGGCCCATTCTATCCTATGGAGGGAAATTGACCATCAAATAGGAGCGACAAAGCCCCATGCTACCTATGGGGAAAAAAAGACCCAAACATATTCAAAGGGGGACATTCAAAATACATAAAAAGGCAGAAACGAGCTGTTGTTGGGAAACGGGGGGGGCTCGTCCGCTTAGCCAAACAGACGCACTACTTTCCATAGAGTTCTATGGGGGAAAAGACAATCTGAGCGCGCCTGTGATGGTAATTTTAAAAGCCCCGTAATTGGACCAATGGGGGAGCGAGCCGCTCTATGGGTTTTGTAAAGCAATCTGAAATCAAACTGTATATGGCCCCAAATACTTATAACTACACAAGTTGTCAAATGTGATAAAAAAATCCAATTTGGCTAACGAAAAAAAAAATATTAATTCCCTAAAATCAGTTTTTTTTTTATTTTTTTACAAGGTCATATATGGGCATCGAAAAAAAAGAAAAAAAAAGATTTTAGGGAAATTAATTTTTTTTTTTTGTTACACAATAGGATTCCTTTTAATACACATCGACAACTTTGGGGAGTGTTTTTAAAATTTATTTTTGGGGCCATTACGTTTTTATTTTAATTGCATTACAAAACCCATGGAGCTCGCTCGCTCTCCATTGGTCCCAAAATTACGGCCTCTTTTAAAAAAGCCAATCACAAGGCCTCAAATGTTTTTCCCCCTAAAATCTATGAAAAGTATCGCCTCTGATTTGGGTAACTGGGGCAACCCCCGCCGCTCAACCAATCAGCTCGTTTTTGCCTTTTTTTCTGATTTTGAACTGTCCCGCCTTTGAATTTGATTGGTCCATTTTCTCCATGGCTAAATGGGGGTTTTCGCTCCTATTCATTGTCAATTCCCCCCATAGGGTTTGAAAAGGCCACTGTCGCTCCTTTCTGGTCAATTCCCCCAAGGTTTTTAAAGGGGCATTTTCCTCCTATTCTGATGACTGGTTTATGGACCAAAAGAATGCTTTACAAATTTGAATTACTGTCTTTCCCCGGGAATTCTCTCTATGGGAATTCCCAGTGCCCGGGGCCTGTGACGAACGCTTGTTGGTTTTTAACTGCTTTTTTTAAGAAGTTTCTGGTCTTTATCTAAAATTTTTTTAACTTTTAAAATAATTTGGTATAATACTTTAGCCCCGCGGCGCTGAGCGCCGAGATTTAGTGCGCTCATCCCCTCCATGAGTATAATGGGAGAAATAGCTTTCCCTGATTTGGGTACTAGCCGAGACCCCCCTAGCTCAGCCCAAACACTCTTTTTGCATTTTTACTGAATTTTAATTACCCCCCCTGGATTTGTGTGTAAACTTCCCCATAGGCTAGAAGGGGGCTTTGTCTCGTATTTGATTGTCTAAATTCTCCATAGCCTAGAATGGGATTTGTCCTCGTTCGATTGGGCTAAAATTCCCTAGGGTAAATGGACTTTGTCGTCGTATTCTTTGGTCTAAACTCTCCATAGCCCAGAATGGGGACTTTGTCGCTCCTATTCTGATTGGGGGAGCTACCAGCCCCCTTATTTCAGCCAATCAGCTCTTTTTAGCATTTTTAATGTATTTTGAATTATCCCCCTGGGGGGTTTTGATTGGAATTCTTTCCCCCAATTTTTTAAAGGTTCACTGTCGCTCCCATTCTGATTGGCCGTTTATGCCACCCAAAGAAAGAAAAAAGGTTTTCAGATTTTGAATTTCTGTATTTCCCATAATTTCCAATATCTATTTTTTGATATTGCGGCGTTCGAAGTTTGGAAAGTTTTGTTTTTTTTTTATTTTTGATTTTTTTCGTTCACTCTTTTGACACTGTTTTTTCCCCCTTTTTTAAACGTTTTTTTTTTATTTTAAAATCCTCCCCCACACGGGCGCCGAGACTTCGTCCGGGTCTTCACCCTTCCTCGCATGTTTGGATCCTCTTACTTCGCCTCGGGCCCGGAGGGTTTAACCCAAAAAAAAACCCGGCTGCTTCGGAGCTGCCCCGGGGCCCCCATTTGCGGCCCGATGGACGCCCCGGGGCTTCGAGCGCGCCCGGCCCCCCCCGGGAAACCCCACACCGCGCCCCACCGCGCCCCCCTGCCCCCCTCTCCCGCCCCCTTCATGCGACCCCAGCCCAAAAAGCCCAACGTGCGTCGACAGCGGGGTTTTGGGCTGGGGGGCGCATTTAAAACCAAAAAAAAGGCGGAAAAAACCCGTTTTATACATGTCGCCCTTTTTGTCCTTTTTCCATTTCTTTGCCTGTTGGGTGCCTGTCTTTTGTAGGATCCCTTTTCCCTTCCCCTGACCCTGGGGTCTTGGTTTGTGCCAGACACTAGCTTATTGAGCTTTTTCCAGGATTTCGGTTTCAGGTTGAAACACCTGTACGTGAAGTATCGTGACTTATGCACTTTGGCGCCCCGGGTCCCCTGGCTTCACTGAACCATTTTCTAATGGGAACGCTGAATAGCGGTAATACACCTGTGTTTATTTTAAAGCTTGGGGTAGTAAGGCAAAATAGATGCCTTCACGATTAGATGATCCCCTGACCACTGCAAGTGGTGGAAAAGCGTGTCCGGGAAAAGAATTTAAGGGTCCCCCCGGCCCCTTTTTCAGAGCTCCCGCAAGGGGGGTTTGTTTGTGCAGCTTTTTTGCAGTCCCATGCCCCTTCCCAGAGACTTTTTTTTCTGGGCAGCTGTCTTTATCAAAAGAGAGTGAGCATGGCTTTTTGTTTATTTTTAAAAGTTTTTTTCTAAGGTTTTTTATTTTTTTTTATAAAACCCTTTAGGTACTTCCCCACAGCTAAATTTCGCACCATTTTGCTGGTATTTGTGTTTTATTTTGCTAAAGTGCTGAATTACGATGAATTTCGACGCCCCCCCCTTTTCCCTTGGGGGAAATTTCAACAACATACACAAAAAACACGGGGTACTGCACACAAAGGGGCATGCAGCAGTACACTATGTGAAAAACCCCCGGGTTTTACCACCACAGGGACCTATATTTTTTATCTACAGGTGCTAAAAAACCTTAGTAAAAGGGGGTTTATCTTTTGACAGGGGGGGGCCCTTATACAGTTCAAATCAAAGTTTACATACACTATAAAAAGAACGATGCAGTTTTTTTTCATATCGACATGAAATCAAATAAACCTTTCCCTTTTGGGGCAATTTGGGTTTCCAAATTTTTTATATTGCCCAAAAGCCACAATAATGAGAAGAGAATTTTTAAGGCATTTTTTATTTTTGCAAAATCAAAAGTTTCCAACATTTTATTAGTATTTGGGAGCATTTTCCCCTTTAAAATGTACGACTTGGGCAAAACTTTTTGGATACCTTCCACAACTTCTACATGGGTTGGTAGAATTTTGGGGCCCCTTCTCCTGACAAATGATGTACTGTAGCTGGGGCCCTGTTTGAGGCGCTTGCTCGCACCTGCCTTTTCACTTTTTCTCATAAAATTTTTAATAGGGTTTAGATCAGGGGTTTTTGATGGCCCCCCAAAACACCCCTTTTATCCTTTACCACTTTGTAACCAGTTTGGCAGTATGTTCGATCATTTCCTTTTGGGAAAACCAATTTCTGCCAACTTGAATTCCCCCCTGATGTCTTTAATTTCTTCGTATTGTCAATTAATCTTTTTCCCCATATCCAACTATTTTTTGGGAAAGGGACCTCCCCCGAGCAAAAGAACCCCCACAAATGACTTGCCACCCCCCCGTTTTCACAGTTGGGATTTGGTGTTCTTGGTTCCACGCTTCTCCCTTTTCACCAAACATAACAATGGTCATTTTGGGCCAAAAAAGTTCATTTTTTTTGTCAACCACGGGCAAGTCTCCAAAATTGGTCTTTGTTCATTGTCATTTTCAAATTTTAATCTTTTCTTTTGGAATAAGTTTTCTTCCTTTCGAGTGACTTTCACAGCGATAAGACTTGTTTTTACTGGATAATGACACAATCTTATTAGCTTCCGCCAGCACATCAAAAAAGTCTTTTGCTTTTTTTCACGGGGTTAAATCACATGTCGGACCAAACAATTCTCAAAAAAAAGAACCTTCCTTTCCCACGTATGGTGGCTTGACATTCTCGTTTTTTGTATTGCTATAATTGTTTGTACAGATGAACAAGGCACCTTCTACTGAAATTGTACCCCGGATATCCAGACTTGTGTAAGTAAACATTTCTCCTGATATCTTGGGGTGATTTTTTTTAGATTTCCCAATGTTTCCACAAAACAGTGTTTTCTGGTGCAATAAAATTCATCCACAGGGTGTCTTTAAATTAAATCAAATATTTCCAAAAATACAAAGCTTCCAAAAACATACACATAATGGCTTCCCAAATTTTTTAAAGACTAGAATCCCCGGTGTGTAATTTTTTCTTTGCAGAAATAATAAAATGCCTTAAAAAAACCCCCTCATTTTCTGGCATTTTGACAAAATAAATAATGTTGTAACCCAAACACCTAAAATGATAAGGTTTTTTCCGATTTTATTAGATATGAGAAATACTAATATGGGGATTTTTATATAGTGTAAAGTAAATTTGGGGGGAAAGTATGAAAATTTTTGGGGCTCGGGGCACCGTTTTGCCCGATTTAAGGGGAAACTCCCTCTTTTATCCAAGCCCGGGGCGCTCATACAACGTTTAAATTCCCTCCCTGCCAATGTGAGGCACAGTGCGGACTGCACCTAAGTTCGCCCCCCGAGGGGGCCCATGTGTGAGGCGCAGTTGGGACTGGCCAAGATTCGACACCCAGGGAAATGGCTCATACATGCGTGAAAATTCCCTGCGCCCGCAATGTGTGAGCGCAGGCGGGACGCCCTAAAAAGATTCGAGACAGGCTGGAAAAAAAGCGAGAAATCTTAAACAAGTTTTGTGAATACAAAAAGATTTCTTCAAAAAAGAAAGAATGAATAAATAAAAAACAAAGCGTTAAAAGCGATTAAAAGTATTAAAAAGGGGGTCATTAAATATTAAAATGAAAATATATTAAATCCTAAGAAATAAATCTCCCCTCTCACTCCTGAGGCATGAGTAAATAAAAAAAAATATTTTTATTTGGTGTTAAAACATTATCTGAAAAAAAGCCAAACCTTCTAAAAAAAAAACTTAAAAAATCACTTACAAAAAACAAAACGGGGCAACACAGGGAATTTCGATTAGAAAATTTCCGGAAAAAACGTAATTCAAAATTTTTTAAGCTTTTTTCTTGGGCGCGAAACCCAAACCCAAACAAATAGAGCGACAGTGAAACCCTTAAACCTTTGAGAAATTGACCAACACATAAAAGGAGGGACAGTTCAAAAAAATACAGTAAAAAAGGCAGAAAGAGTGTTTGATTTGGCAATGCGGCAGTATAAAGCACCAAACAAATTTAGTGGTCTATTTTGAGTGGGCAAAAAGGGGCCGTGAAGGGCGGCCTAAAAGTTATTAATTCAAGGGGGAAATTTTTCTCCGTAATGATTGGGGTTGGGAGGAAGGGGGGGCTTTTTCCTTTTTAGCCAATCAGCGGGGTGTGCTACTTTTTCTCATAGAGTTCTATGGGGAAAAGAAATTGCAGAGCGATCTGTTTTTGTTTGGGCCCAAATTAAAAAAGGGGCATTTTTTTCCCAAAAAACCCACGACGTCAAAAAGGGGGTTTTTTTTTTAAAACCAAAATTTTATTAAAAATACCTTTTTACATGAGGTGTAAGTAAATAAAAAAGATATTTTGGGACAACATTAAAAATGGGATAGCAGGGGCTTTGCTAGGGCCCTTTAAACCCCGGGGGCTGGGGGCCCTTTGTTTTTTTCGGGGTTTGGGTGGGTTCACACGACTTTTTTTTTTTGGCCTCTTTGTAAAAGGGCGGATTTTTTTTTTTCAGAGAAAAACCTTCTGTTCTGTCAAAATTTTTCTGCACATCCCCACACAGATCCCGTCCATTTTCCCTCGCGTCACTGTACAGAAAAATTCACCAATGAAAATTTTTTAAATTTTTTTCGGGAACTTCTCCCCTTTTCATATGCCCAAATCCCCTTTAAACAGTCCCCAAAAAAATCCACCTAACAGGGGAAAAAAAATCTACCAGACAAGTGATTGTTACAAACCCCCCCTCTAAAAAAACCGGGGCCCCCAAACTATTACTATTTAAAGGGGCTAAAATTAACCCTTGCCGGGAACCTGACCGAACGCAACCCCCACATGTGATATCCACTGCACACGGGCCCCCCTAGAGAAAAAAATTACCGCCATACGGGGGCCCCGATAGGGGTAGATACTTTTTGTATTTTAGATTTCCAGAATTAAGTGATTACATTTCCCAGTTACATTTAGGACTCACCGGAAAAGTTTTTTTCCCTGATCAGGGTCCGTTCATTTTCCCCTTTTCTTCCCCAAACCGTTCTCACCTTTCGCTGATTGCTCCCGGCCAAGACCCCGGCCCCTTAGGATTTGGCCCAAAAAATTATCTTAGAATCCTAAATTTTCCCCAGAACTCCTTAATTATGGTTTTGCAGCCCCCTCATTTTGGGTATATGGGGGGCACTGAAGGTTTAGGGGGCAAGGCAAAAATTTTGGGGGCCCCAGGCGATTATGGGGGCCAAAGGCAGGTATATAGGGGCCAAGGCAGGTATAAAAGGGGCCCGGGAAGGTTTATATGGGGCCAAAAGGCATTTATATAGGGGGGCCCAGGAAGTATTGGGGCAAAAGGGCGGGGTATTTTGGGGGCCCTTTTTGGGGGCAGTTTAGGGGGAAACGGCGTTTAGGGGGGGCACTGAGGCAGTATATGGGGGCCCCCAAAAAGAAGGTTTATATAGGGGCATGAGGCGAATATGGGGTCACTGAGGCAGTTTTTGGGGGAAATGAGGCAGTTTTGGGGGCCCCGGCAGGTTTTATAGGGAAAAAGGGGAAAGTATTTGGGGGCCACGGGGCAGGTTTTATGGGGGACAAGGAAAGTATTTGGGGGCCCACAGGCAGGTATATAGGTAAACAGGAGCTTTTATGGTGGCCACGGCGGGGATTAGGGGCTCAGGCGGGTTATAGGGCCCGGCGGAAATATGGGGGGCCAAAGGCGGGGTTTTTATGGGAGAACGGGGCAGGGATTTGGGAGCCACGGGAAAGGGTTTATGGGAGCCACAGGCGGGGGATATGGGGGCCAGAGGAAGAAATTTTGGGCCACAGGCGGGGTTTATGGGGGCCACAGAGAGGGATATGGGGGCCACTGGCAGGCATTATGGGGCACAGCCCAGGGATATGGGGGCCACGGGCGGGGGATAGGGGGGGTACGGGCCCGGGGGAATAGGGGGCCAGGGGCAGTATTTGGGGGCCACAGGCAGGCATTTTAAGGGGCACAGGGAAATAGGGGGGGCCCCACAGGCAGGGATAGGGGGGGCCACAGGCAGGTTTAGGGGGGCCACAGGCAGGCGTTTTTTGGGGGCCAAAGGCAGGTTTATAGGGGAACAGGCATTTATTTTTGGGGCACTGAGGCGGGGAAAACGCGTTTAAAAAAATAAAAAATTTCTACTCCCCTTTAAAATTCCCCGGCAAAGCGGGGCTCCCCCGGCAATCCTGGGGAAACCCGGCCTATGACGCGCTGTGCCCCGAGGACAGGAAAGCTCGCAAAGGACATCACATCATGCGCGCTCCCGGTGAAGGCCAGGGGGGGCCGCGGCGGGTCCCCCACCCTTTGTGAGGCCCCCGGGGCAGCCTCGCGGTGTGGGAAACCCTTGGGGTTTTTTGACACTGTCTGCGGGGCGGGAAACGCGCTCGCTCTTCCCTCCCGCAAAAAAACCCCTCAGTGAGTGTGCGTCCAGGGGGACGCGAATGAAAGTTTAACGGGCCCAGTCGGTGCTCCAGGCCCAGGGGGAGAGGCCCGGGGGCCCCGGGGAGACTCGGGGAAAAGGGGTTTTTTTCGGGGCCTGAGCCCCGGAAATAAAAAAAGCCTTAAACGACGCCCCCGGGGGCAAGTATTTCCTACAAAAGTGAAAATTTGCAAAAGAAAGGAGGAAACCCCAAAAGGGGGCAGAGTAATAAACAAAATAAAGTGAGTTTCCAAAATTTAAACCTAGAATATAGAGGGCAAAATTTCCCCCGGATAGTTGAGGGAAAGTTAAATACTTCAGTAAGAGCATATAAAGGGTATGAATATATACTAAAAGGGGTGAAGGTGTAAAGTGTTTTGAGGTGCCCGGGGCTCCCTTAACAGAATTTTTTTTTTGCTCATAGTATGGGGAATATCATTTTAGTTTCAAAAGATAGTTAAAGTTAACACCTAAAAAACATCAGGAGGAGGGAAATTTTTTTGGCTCCTTCCAAAATTGAGCTATTGCTATTCTAGCTGAGATAAGTAGTGAAAAGTAACTGAACGAAGGGAGGGGGGAAATATCATCTAGCCCTATATCTAGAACGGTAATTTGGGGTCAGGATACTACAAGGCTAGAAACCTCAGCAATCAGAGGGGAAAACCAAATTTTCCAAAATTTTTTAATTTTGGGGCACCCCACCAAACTTGCGCAGGTGCCCTTTTGCCCGCTAGTTTCCAGCAGGGGTTTTGAAGCTTTTGAATACTTGGGATAATTGGAGGGGGAAGTCCCAGCATAGATGGTTTTTCCCCTTTTAGTTTCTTTATCATTTAAACATTTAGAGAGTTTTGTAGAATGTGTATAGGGGTAGACCATTGTTTTAAAAAGTGAGTATTTAGCAAATTTCCCTTTTTCCCATTAAAACAGGGGGGGAAATTTGGAAGAAAGGGTTAAAAATTAGCTTTTGATAAATTAAAAGTCCCTTTGTGAAACCTTTTTTTAGCCCAAAAAAATTCTGAAAAGGTTGAAGTACAGGCGGCGGGCCAAGAAATCAATTTTTGGGTGTTGAGCTGTAAGTACTGAAAAAATGCTGTTTTAAGAAAGGAGTAATTGGGAGAGTCAAAAAGAACTATTGTGTGCCCTGGTAAAGTTGGGCTAAAGATTTTATACAACCTTTTCCCCAATTTGGAAATTGAAGTGTGTGTTCAACAGTCAAGTGCTTGTTTGGAAGCGGCTTGTCTGCGGGTTTTAAACCATGAATTAGATAAAACTACGGTTGCCCAGATTTTTAAAAAGTCATTTAGGGTTTGGGGAATTGATGGAATGGGGTTCCTATACAGGTTTTTAAGGTGAAAAAGGGACGGGAATGGAGTAAAGGGGGTGGATTCAAGAAAAAAACCCCATTAGGGGGGGAGTGAGTAGGTTCCCCAAAAAATATTTGCTTTTTGAGAATAGTGTAAAATTTATTTTTGATTTTTGGATGGAAAGGGCCCTCCTGTTCATGGGAAAAAAAAAAGGATGTATTTTTAATTTTTGGGTTTTCCCGCCACCCCAAATGAATTTGAAAAAGGGGTTTTGGGGGTTTTAAATCATGAGGTGGAATTAGGTATGGGAGCCCCGCAGGTATAGAAAATTTTAGGAAAACAAAATTTTTTAATTTTTAATTGCAACCCAAGAAATTTTAAGGGGGAAAGGGTGTTTTTGTCAGTTTTAAAGTGTAAAATTGGCCTTATAGTTTGGGGTTCTTTTGCTCGGGATGGTACTTTAAGCCTAAAGTCAAAAAAATCTGAAGCAACATAAAACCAAAGTGTGCTAATTTTGTAATGAGAATGGGGTTCGTAATGGAAGAAAGGCAGATTTACTTTTATTTAATTTGTAGTGGATAGTAAAGAAAAGATCGAACGTTTTCATTTTTTTCTCAATAATTCGCGGGTTTGTGTTTATTGCTCACGTTTATCCGCATAGGAATAAATTTTTTGGAGAGGTACGGGTTGGAAAAGATACCCCGAGTTTGGGGGTTAATACATGTGTTTTAGCGGTTCCCCTACAGAGTCAAAAAATTTAAAAGGGGAGAGGGGACAACCCCCTCTTTTGCCCTTTTGGTTCAAATGAGGGGGGAACAAAAACCCGAGGGAAAAAAACTTTGGTGGGGGTGGGGATTAAAAAATAGGATTGGTAAAAAAAAAACCCGAAACCAAAATTTACAGGCTAATTTAGTAAACCCTTGACTCTGTCAAAATTTCTCTGCATTTTTAATGACAGGGAAAAAAATACACAAGGGGAAAAAATAGCAATTTGGGAAGGGCTAAAAAACATCTTAGGTCTCTGGGTTTGGGCTTCTCTTATGGGTTTTTCTAAAGAACTTAATAAAACTGTACATGCCCCAAATAAATGAAAAACTCACGAAGTTTTACGATGTGTATTAAAATGAACAATAATATGGGGGTAAAGAAAATAAACAAAAATGAATTAATTAATCATTTTTTTTTCTTTATTTTTTTTTAGCCCCCTTTTTTTGATATTGGGTAACGAAAAAAAAGAAAAAAAAATGAACTCACGAATTATTTTATTTGTTTTTTTTCTTTTCCCCCTATTATTGTTCATTTTATATAGGATCGGTACAAGTTGTGGTCTTAATTTTTTAGGCATGTACAGTTTTATTTAGATTGAAATTTGAAAAACCATAAGAGCGTCGCTCGTTCCCCCTTTCCAAATACCACGCCTTTATAACTTAGCCAATTAAAACAGACCGCTTCCAAATTTTTTTTCCCCCTAGAACTCTATAAGTTTTTTGTCACCCCCCGGGTTGGCTAAGAGGACGAACCATTTCCCCCCCAACCAATCACGTACTAGTATTTCCTATAGCAGTAATAAACTTTTAGGGCGTCCTTTAGCGCCCTTCTTTCTCCCCTCAAAATAGAGCACTATTGGGTTTTGGGGGATTCATATCTGCCAAAACCCGGGCTCAACCAATAGCCTTTTTCTGCCTTTTTTATGTTTTTTTGAACTGTCCCACCCTTTTTATTTGATTGGTCAAATATCCCTAGGTTTTAATGGTTCATGTTCCCTTTCTCATTGGTGGTTTATGCCCACCAATGGAAGCGCTTCAAATTTTAATTTTTGTATTTCCCGGCATTTTTTCCCAAAATCCTAATTCCTGTGTTGGTGGTGTTGATTTTTTGGAAAGTGATTTTTTTGTTTTTTTTTTTCGAAGGTTTTTGAGCTCTTTTTGATAATGTTTTACAAAGTTTTCATACCCAAAATTCGTTTGCGCCAGTTGGCTTTAGTGATTGGTTTTTGTTTTTAGAGGTTTTAGCTTTTTCTAATTTTTTTATTTTTTCGATTTTTTTTTAAAAAAAATTTTTCCCCAGGCGCTGAAGGCCGAATTTTTATTGCCCCCTCTCCCATTGACTACAAGGAAAAAAGTGTCGCACTTGATTGGCGGAAAGCCAAGCCCCCTAGCTCAACCCTCGCTCTTTTTTCCCCCTTTTTACTGTATTTTGAATGTCCGCCTTTTTATTTGATTGGCAATACTTCTCCATAGCTTTTAAACAT
>JAODAL010063924.1:0-18988 GCA_025379985.1 Phyllomedusa bahiana
ACCAAACTTTTTCCCCCCTTTAAAAAAAAAAAAATATTAAAAACCCCCTTTCCCCCAATAAAAAAAAACCCCCAAAAAAAATTTAATTAAATATTTTTAAAAAAAACCCCCACCAAAAAGAAAGGCCCCCAACCCCCAAAAAAAAAAAAAAAAAAAAAAAAAAGAAAAAAAAAAAAAAACCATCTGCCCCTTCTCCTTTTACCTCTGGCCTCACAAGGGAATTTCCCCCCCCACAGGACTGCCCCCCTCACTGGATGGGTTTTTTTTTTTTTTTGGAAAACCCTTCTCTGTAAAACCCCAGAGATGGTTGTGCGGAAAATCCCCCGGGGAAACAGCAGTTTCTGAAATACTCCCAAACCACCCTTCTGGGGACCAACAACCAGCCACGTTCAAAGGCACTCAAATCACCTTTCTTCCCCTACTGATGCTCGGTTTGAACCTTTCAGGGGATTGTCTTGACCAGCTACATTGCCAAATTTCACTGGTTGGGCCGCCATGGTGATTGGCTGAAATTAAAAAATTGGGGGTGTTAACGAGCAATTGGGACAGGTGTACCTAATAAAGTGGCCGGTGAGTGTAGAAATCTCCAGCTTGGTATACAAATCATCAGTGCAATGCTTAAAAAAAAATGTCTTGCCTATTAAAAAATATCAAGAAAGTTCTATTCCTGATGTGTTTCCCCCCCACTATTTTTTGAGGGTTCATCAAGGGATTAAAATGGAAAAAAATGATAAAACCCAAAAAGACCGTAAACCCAATACCAAGGTCATTTCCTCTGTTCCGTCCGACAATCTGGACTATGCCAGCAACATTGGAAAAGAATGTCCCCCCTCAAAAGTTCCCCAGGGCTGGAAAGGGGAAAAAAAATCATCAAGGCCCGGGCAGAAACCTTTTACATGTACCCCCGGGGCCTTGGAAAAGGAAAGGGAAAAACCCTTTTTTCCCAAAAAATAAAACCCCTTGGGAAAAAAAGAAACCCAAAAGGACATTTTTTTTTGCAATCCAGAGTCGGCTGCTTTTTGCTGATGTTTTTGGGTGAAATCCAACAGTAAAATTAAAACAAATTGGAAAGTTTTTGTTTCAACAATTGAAAGTAAAAGGGTTGTTCATTTTGAAAAAAAAAAACACCCCAAAAAGAAAATCTTAGCTCTCTTTTTGGGGCAAAAAATAAAATAAAACACTTATTTTTGGGGAAACAGGGTAGGAGTCTCTACATTTCCTAGAAAGAGAGCAGAGGGACTCTGTGTTTAGCCATTTGGAGCCTCCATGTACTCAATATCACAAAGGTTTCCTTCCTAAAGAATACGGCAGACATTTTTGTAATAGGACATAAATAACACATGGCACGGGTAATTTTCTCTTGGAAAACCGGGAGAATATCTTTGTGATATGACATCACAGGGCACATAGCTAAATCCCTTTATAGGTCTGAGGATGAAAACCCTCCATATGCCTCAATATGAAATTCAGAACCATATGAAGATACAGTTTGCTTTCCATACAGCTCATAACTTGTATTAACCATAAAAATGGTCATTGCTAAACACTGGGTCCAATGTAATGGCCTGATATGGTAAAGGTTGACAATTATTCATTATTATTTGCCAACTGGAAGACCTGCCAAGGCTTGACCTGTGCACCTTGATGCAAAACATCACTTATTAGACTGTAAAAAGTGATGATTATTATATGTCACATTGATCGTTATTTTGTATTTCAGAATATTTCTCTGAATATTTGGGGGAATACAAGATGTTCTCAATGCCCTACAGAATCTGAATGTGACTATATTGACAGCTATGGATAAAACCAAAACGGTGAGTAAAAGGCTTTTTATGTATATTTCCATCTTTGGAAAATAAGGCAACATTCAATTAAACAGAGGAAAAATACAAAATTAAAAACGATGTTGTGCGAATGATTCTACTGCAACCGACTATAGCTTGGGAATGTAATGATTAGTTTGGTCCTACGTTGGTAGTAAGCTGGCTTTTTTCCCTCGTGTTAGCATGTATTATTCTTTCCATGATGTATATTTCCAGCCTCACAGTTTTGGAAAATAGTTATACAGTGATTTTACAGAAAACGGTTTCTAAGAGTGGGAGGTGTGTTTTGCACTGGGTTTACATGCATAGGATCACATTTTTGGCCCGTCATACAGTAGATACAACTGATTTCACTGGTATTGGTGACTCCACTCTTTTAAAGGTCATGAGGGGGTGTGTAATGTGAGTCCCGTTGACCCTGCAAGGTCTCAGAGGGGCTCATAAGGAGCCATAGCTAATGGCTATTAGCCGTTGTATTATGCTATTTTACACACTATAGGAGGGGTTTTTGCAAACATTGTACAGATTAGTTCATTAGCAGAATACCCATAAAACATTGTAACTAAGGGGAGCGGTCCCTGTAACACACAATATATGTAAGGCTATGTCACACAGCCCTAAGTTAAAAATTTCTGTGGAAGTCCGATGGTTTTTTTAAATTTGCTGCACCACGATGTTTGTTGCAAAAAAGTGGTCAGATTTCGGATCACCCACCGGCTCTGTACATTTAGCCATGAATCCGGCATAAAGATAGAAAATGTTCTGTTTTCCCGCCCGGATGGCCGGAAGCTCAATAGAAAATCCATGCTGTGAAGACTACAGCACAGATTTTCTATTTAAGTCTACACAGCACTAGTTTCAGTCGGATTTCGGGGATTAAATATTGAATCCACTGTAAACCAGATGAAAAAAACCCCTCTGTGTAACATAGCCTTAGGCCAAGCAGCATCAACTTGAAGACCCTTCATTACAAGAGGGATCCTCTTTTTTCCACTCTCTCTAACAGAAAAGCTGTATGACTGCAAATAAAACAGAATCTAAATATATTTAACTGCTAGGTCACACACACATCATAAAGTGAGTGGAAAATGAGCTACATGATGTGATATGATTAGTGAGAAACTGCAGCTGTTCATTTAGCTAATTGGGGGGGGTGTCAGAAAATTGGATCCCTTAAGTTACTGCAGAGCTAAATGCAAGTTTAGTTGTACCAGTAACAAATTTGAGTGGCAATAGGTTTGTGTTTTTGGCTACAATTTGACATAGTGCTCTTCTGTCCTTCATGTCAAGCGTTGACTTTTGACCACAGCTACTTAGGTGTGCAGATGTTTAACCAGTCTTTTCATATTGAGATTTGATCAAGGAAACAGTAACAAAAATCAACACACTCAGGTCACAAATGTCCTTTCCAGATTCAACCAAAACCAAAACATTCCCATTGGAACTCTGTTAGGTCTCCCATTTTATGCCCATAAAACAAAATAAAGAAAATTTAAACAGAATAAGTAAGTTTATCACGAGTGATATTAGCTATATGAATGTAAAAATGGGAGCTGGGTGTCAGAAACAGTTTTTTGGGCCCGTTTACATGGCAATGGGGCAAATACAGGTTAGTTTATCCGACTGGTATTTGTCCGGGGGTTTTGTGCCTCCCACGGACATTGGGGGGACGGCTTTTCTCCGCGATGAGCGGAGAAAAGCCCTCCCCTTTCCCATTGACATGCACATATTCCGTCCGAAAACCGGACGGAAGAATGTGCTTGCACAATGTTTTTCGGGCGGTTTGAAAACCGCTGGGCGGAAATTCCATGCAGTGGGGACTGCGGGCAGGGTTTTCCATAGAACCCCGTTGTGCTCGTTTGTGGACGGTTTTTCAGGGGGTCTGCAAAACCGCAAACCGTCTGAAAAACCAGCTGCAAACCCTGCCGTGGGTCGTGCCCTTACTCGACCATGTAAAAAAAAAGGGTGTCTTAATTATTTTCTCCAACCCTGTATATTTAGTACCATCTATTTTGTTTTATTTATTTGCTTTTTTCCTATTTTAAGGAAAAAAGAAATTTTTATTTTTCTATTTATTTATTTTGGGTGGCCTCTTTATTTTGATCTTTTACTTACATTTTTTTTGTCCCACTAAGACACTAGAAGCTGCAACCTATGATTGCTTCTGTAATGCTTTGTAATGTTTAGTATTAGGCATAGTCTGTGGATGCCAATGAAATCCACCTGCACCTCATAATTGTGGTGGGCTGAACGAGGTGCCCCTTCTTCTGTCAAACACTTTAGTTGGCATGGTCACGTGTGACTGTGAATATGACAATTACAACATAGATTGGGTGGTCTCCTGCTGCTGGTCTCATGGGAGACCCACAAGATCATTGAGACATATATAACCATCATAGAGAAGTCATTATCTAGTCTAGAAAAACTATTTTCAAATACTGTATTACTATAGAATAGTTGAAAGAGGGGATCATCTATTAGTTAAAGCGGAGAGCTGCTATGAAGAGTGTCTGTCCCTGGAGAACCTGGATAGTCCACTTATGTTTAACCTCTGCAGTGGTAAAGAATACAGCAGGGTGGCTCTGTGGTTAGCACTGTTGCCCTGCAGCGCTGAGGGTCCTGGGTTCATATTCGATCAAGGGCAACATCTGCAAGGCGTTTGTATATTTACTCTGTGTTTGTGTAGGTTTCCTGTACTCTGTTTTCCCTCACAGTCTGAAAACATACACATAGGTTAATCTAAAATCTAGAGACCAGAACCAATGTGAATAATAACAATCTAAGAACTGATAAGATGTAACAGTGCTATAGAAAATGAAACAATTCAATTACAATTCATTCCCTTGCTAATTTCTTTGTGTCCCAGCTCTGACACATTCTGACATCAGCTTATCACTGGAGAACATTTTAAACAAATTGACCAATGTGGACGAGAACCCAAGCACGTGACAATATGAATGAATGGCACCTATAGGACAACATATAAAGCCTCCACGGATCTACATTGCAGACCCATAGGCACACTGTGTGCTACTATTATCCCATACAAAATACCTCTGTAATACAGTGTGCAGTGAGTCCTGTCACAATTTTAGTTTTTTTTTTTGCCTATATTGTCTAGTTGGAGGCCAACAGAAATATATCATGAGCCCATAAAATATTATGGGTGCCATATTAAAGGGGTTCTCTCACTACAAGGTTTGCTTTTTATGTTAAAGTTCTTGCAAAACTACTTAAAGTCACTTTGCAATGTGTGTCCTACCTATTCCTATATACCCCCTCTTGTATGGGCAGCATCAGCTCCCTTTGGGCTATGCCAGACCTGTGTGATCTCTCCCCGATAGGGAACCAGCCCTGACGTTTAACAGACCCGTGCGACTTCCTGATAGGTGCCCCCTGGGCGCTATAGCTATAGATCTGTGCAATTCTCCCATAGTGCGCTGGTTTCTATAGCTACAACCTGTTGATCTCTCCGATAGGGTCCCGGCTGGTCGCTATAGCTACAGACCTGTGTGATCACTCCTGATAGGCTGATTGTAACGGACTCGGTAGTGGGTCCGCAGGACCACCGCAAGCGATGGTGTAAGCCACGCCAGGGAGCGGAATCTAAGTAGGTCCCAGGTTTCAACCAGAGCCCGCCGCATGCGGGATGGACTTGCTGCCGGCCGGAGTCTACCAGGTCGCTACCTCATGACGGACTTGCTTGCGGTGGGGCCAGGGTAAGCGTGGTTACAGAAAATCGTGAAGGAGTAGGCGTAGTCGGGGACAGACGGCAATGTCAGGCAGGCGGCAGAGGATTCGGTAGTCGATAACGTAGGCAAGAGGTCAGAAAACACGTAAGACAGTAAATACTCGGAACGCTTTTCTAGGGCACGGAGGCAATCAAAGGCAGATCCAGCAGGGAAGTGACATGGATCCCAAAACTATATAGAGACAGCGCCTGGCAATTAACAATCACCGGCGCATGTCCCTTGTAAATTTACATGAACGAGCACGCACGCGCATTTCGGCGACAGGGAGAGAGCAGATACAGGAGCGAGGTCAGCGGGGGTTCTTATTGTGAGTGATGGGATGGGTGCGACACGGCCAGCAGGCGGCCCGCGGCGCCACCCGTCCCCGCCGGGGACCCGTCGAGAGGGACACGGGTGCGCCCGCGGTCCGTCGCGACCCGTTACAGTACCCCCCCCCTTAGACCTCCCCTCCTTTTTAGGCTGCAGAAATTTGCGGATGAGATACGCGATTAGGATATCTAGATTCAGGCTCCCAGATCTCTTCCTCGGGTCGAAAAGCCCTTCCAATCCACTGAGAAGATACGTTTCCTTGGGACGTCTTTTAGCCAAGATGTCCTCTTACCTCGAAGATGTCAGCGGAATAGGCTACTGGGAACGGCGATAACATACCTCTGAGAGAACGATTCAGAACCAGAGCTTAAAGGGGTGATATCGTTTCATAATGGTCTTCAGAATAAGGGGACATTGAAAAACAGCAACTTTGCAATTGGTTGTTATTAGCAAAGCTGCCTTGTTTTCACGCAGGTCCTTATCTTGTGTTTTATTTACACTGTAATCCAGTGTGGGTCGAATCCCTCCTGATCCCTCCTCCTTGCAATTCGCTAGCTGAGAGCTCATTTACATTCTGTACAGCCCCTGGGTCGATTCACGGAGCTGTGTCTCTGACTCCACACCTAGCAGAAACAGACTGCAGCAGTTTGTACAATGAGAAAACATGACAGTTTTGTCCCTGTGCCTAACTCTCCTGCGCAGATCTGTGCCGTTCTTAGAAAGCTGTAATACATCTCCAGTTGTGAGAGGAGATCAGTGCTCAGATTAGATTGAATGCAGCCTGTGGTATGTATACAGCTCTTATAAAATAAGACTGCATAGAGAGAGACACAGTGATATGTGGATTCAGAAGGGAGGGGGGGGGGGGGGAGGGAGTCTCAGGCCAGCAGTGAAGGGGGGAGGGGAAGAAACGCCCCTGCATTCAGAGTTGAGAAGCTGAGAGAAGAGTGAATCAGCCGAAGTAAGGAAGTGATACATCCCCTTTAAGGAGGGAGACATGAAATGAGTTTTGGATCCGGAGAGATGGAGGCAAACAGAGCTTGTACGTCACCGGATTCAGCTGCCGAAGCACCTTGAAGGGTCCGAGGAAGCGAGGGCCCAATTTAAGACTGGGAACCTTCAGGCGCACGTACCTCGAGGAGAGCCAAACTCTGTCCCCTGGGAGGAACGTCAGGGCCAGTGTTCTCCTTTTGTCTGCCTGAGTCTTCATACTGGTAGAGGCCCGAAGTAGGGAACGTCGAGTCTCTTGCCATATTGGCCTTGATATCCCGAACTTGATCATTGACAGCGGGCACTTCCGAATCAGTGGGCAGGGGACGGGGGGGGATGCGGGTGGCGGCCATAGACCACAAAAAACGGGGAGACGCCGGCTGCATCCGAGTCACGATGGTTATAAGAAAATTCGGCCCAAGGGAGCAGCTCGGCCCGGTGTCCTGACCTCCGGATACAAAGTGACGCAGGTATTCTCCCAGAATCTGGTTCACCCTCTCCACCTGCCCATTGGACTGAGTGTGATAGGCCGATAAAAAGTGCAACTTGACTTGCAGACGGGAGCACAGTGCACGCCAAAATCGGGAAACAAATTGAACACCATGATCGCAGACAATGTGAGAAGGTAACCCATGTAGCCGGAAGATTTTGCGGAAGAAATGACCGGTCAATTGTGGGGTCGACGGCAGCCCGGGGAAGAGGTACAAAGTGGGACATCTTTGAGAACCTGTCCGTAACCACCCAGATGACAGAATTCCCAGAGGAAACCGGTAGGTCCGTGATGAAATCCATGGCTATGTGCGTCCAAGGGATTTCCTGCACGGGCAGCGGGTGCAAGAGACCTGTGGGCCTGTGGCGTGGGACCTTGTTCCGAGCACATGTGACACGGGCGAGGGTGAAATCCTTGACATCTTGTGCCAGAGTCGGCCAACAGTAGTGCCGTGAGATCAAAACGTAGGGCTTCCGAGCACCGGGATGGCCAGCCACGAAGGAGCTATGCCCCACTCCAGAATCTTCTTCCTGAGTGCCAGCGGCACGTAAGTCCTGCCTGTAGGAATGTTTTGGAGGTCTGCGGGAGCCACGCGAACCAACCGTTCGAGAGAAATTATATGCTGTGACACAGGTTCTTCATCGACCACATCCGAGGAACGGAGAGGGCATCAGCTTCAGCAGGTCGGAAATGAATGCGAAAGTCAAAAACGTGAGAAAAGAGATCCACGGATTTGGGCGGGGGTTTTAGACGCTGGCGTCTGAAAATACATTTAAATTCTTGTGGTCGTAAAGATGTCGATTGGATGACGAGCCCCCTCCAACAGATGTCGCCATTCCTACAGGGCTAACTTGATAGCCAAAAGTTCCTGGTCCCCAATGGCATAGTTTCGCTCTGCCGGCAAAAAGGTCTTTGAGAAGAACCCACTGTGAAAAATCTTGCCTTTGGGCTTTTCTGTGTGAGGACCGCCCCTGCCCCCACGGAAGAGGCATCCACCCCACGAGAACGGCTTCTCGAATCAGGCCGGCCCAAGACAGGTTGCAGTGGAGAAGGCAGTCTTTAGATCAATAAAGCCTCTCAGCCTCCGGAGGCCAACATCTCGGGTTCGCATTCTTCCTGTGAGGTCCACGATAGGAGCACAAGGTGGAGAAGGGGGGAATAAATGGCGGTAATAGTTTGCAAGCCCAGGAAGCGCTGTATCGCCCGAAGGCCGACAAAAGGGGCCATTGTAGCACCGCAGAGAGTTTTGCTGGTCCATCTTCAGGCCCTTAGCTGAGACTATGTACCCGAGGAAAGGTAGGCTGGTCTGATTGAATAAACATTTCTCCAGTTTGGTGTACATTTGGTTCCCTGTGCAGACATCGTAGTACCTGGCCCCACTTGTGTCCGATGAGTCTGAAGACAGGGAAAAAAACAGGATGTCATCTAGATACACTATGCGCATGTGTACAAGAGACCCCGGAAAGACATCATCGACGAATTCTTGGAACACAGCTGGAGCGTTACAGAGCCCAAAGGGCATCACGAGATACTCAAAATGTATTCTCAGGTAATAAAAGCAGTCTTCCACTCGTCCCCCTCCCGAATTCTGATGAGGTTATAGGCTCCTCACAGATCCAACTTGGAGAACAACTTAGTCCCCTTGAGGCGGTCAAAAAGTTCCGAGATCATTGGGAGAGGGTAGCGGTTTTTCACTGTGATTTTATTTAGTCCCCTGTAGTCAATACACGGACGGAGGGAACCATCCTTCTTCTGCACGAAGAAAAACCCAGCTCCGGCTGGGGAAGAGGATTTACGGATAAACCCTTTCTGCAAGTTCCCTTGGATGTAGGCCGAAATGGCCTGAGTCTCCGGCACGAGCAGCGGATAGACCCTTCCCCGGGAGGAACGGGTTTTCCAGGGAGGGGGTCAATTGGGCAGTCGTAAGGCCGTTTGTATCGGCCTCTTTCTAGAAGAATACGCCCCCAAAGTCCTAGTTACTCTACGGGCAGGCTTGGCAAGCGGATGAGGAGAAGTGGTAGGCACCGGGCGTGGGACCTCCAAGCAGAGGTTCTGGCATTCCGGTCCCCAACGCAGGACCTCACCTGTCTTCCAATCGAGCGTAGGGGTGTGACGTTGCAGCCAGGGAAGCCCCAAGAGGGTCGCCGAGGAAGCACGAGCGAACGTGGAACCTGATCTCTCCTTATGTAGAGCCCCCACACGGAGGGTCACCAGCCGGGTTATGTACTGGATGGGGTCACTGAGAAGCTCCCCGCTGACCGAAAAAATAGACAGAGGCTTTTCCAGACGGACTACTGGCACGTGGTATTGGCTTACCAAGGAGGCAGGGATGAAGTTCCCGGCTGACCCAGAGTCCAGGAAGGCAGAACTCCGGAACAATAGACCAGCATCAGATGTCACCTCCACTGGCATCATCAAACGTGGAGAGGAGGAAACAGCAACTAGGGACGCCTCTCCTACGGCACCTAGGTGTGAGAGTTTCCCGGATGCTGAGGACGTTGTGGACAGCTTCTGCGGAAATGGTCCGGGCTGGCGCAGTAGAGACATAGGTTCTCTGCTCGACGGCGGGTCAGCTCCTGCTTCGATAAATGGGCCCGGTCCACCTGCATGGGTTCCACATCGGAGGCTTGAGGGGGCGACAATGGGGGAACGCTGGAATAAACCCGGAGCCAGGCGAAACAGCTGACGGGGGCGTGCAGAGGCTCTCTCTTGGCGGAGCTCCTCCTGCCCCTCAGCTAACCTTACATCGATGCGGGTGGCCAGGTGAATTAATTCGCTCAGGGAGGACGGGAGGTCTCTTGCTGCCAAAGCGTCTTTGACCCTGCTGGACGACCCTTTTTGAAAGTAGCAAGAGGGCGGCATCAAATTCCAAGTGAGCTCAAAGGGCCCGGGTAAAGAAAATTTGGACCGCATAGTCTCCCACAGACAAGTCGCCCCCGACGAAGGGGTCAAGAGCGCGGTCTCGGCAGAGGATGCACGCGTCGGCTCCTCGAAGACGGTGCGGAACTCTGGAGGAAGCTCGTAGATCCGCGGGCACAGGTCATTCCGGTCCCAGAGGGGGTTGCCACGCCATGGCCTTCCCGACAGCGGGCTCACTACGAAGGCCACCTTAGACCTCTCGAGGGAAACTGATCCGCCATCATTCCACGGCATGGAGCACTGGGTATAAAACCCGGCAGAGCTTGGGATCCCCCGGGAAAGCTGGAGGGTAGTGGAAAACCGAAGCTTGGGTCCCCGGTGGCCAAAGGAACGGCAGGTGTAGATGGAGCCACAGACGGAGGCGGAGACTGTTGCTGGGATGCAAGAAGCTGACGCATCATGGCAGAGAGCTGGCCCAATTGCTGCGTCTGTTGAGCAATTTGCTGCGATTGTTGGGCAACAGTCGTCGTAAGATCCGCGATGCTAGGCAGAGGCACCTTGGCGGGATCTTACTGTAATGGACTTGGTAGTGGGTCCGCAGGACCACCGCAAGCGATGGTGTAAGCCACGCCAGGGAGCGGAATCTAAGTAGGTCCCGGTTTTCACTAGAGCCCGCCGCAAAGCGGGATGGACTTGCTGCGGCGGGAGTCTACCAGGTCGCTACCCCTGATGTGACTTGCTTGCGGTGGCGGCCAAGGGTAAGCGTGGTACAGAATCGTGAGGCGTAGGTGTAATCGGGGACAGGCGACAAGGTCAGGGCAGGCGGCAGAGGTTCGGAGTCGATAAACGTAGGCAGAGGTCAGAAAACATGGTAAGACAGTAGATACTTGGAACGCTTTCTCTAGTGCATGGAGGCAACAAAGATCCAGCAGGGAAGGGACGTGGATCCCAAAACTATATAGAGAGAGCGCCCGGCAATTAACCAATCACCGGCGCACTGTCCCTTTAAATTTACATGAACGAGCGCGCGCTAGGGGGCGCGCACGTGCATTCGGCCAACAGGGGCAGAGAGCAGAACAGGATCGAGGTCAGGTGAATGGATGGGACGGGTGCAACCACGGCCAGCAGCACGGCCAGCAGCACGGCCCGCGGCGCCACCCGTCCCTGCCGGGGACCCGCCGAGAGTGACACGGGTGCGCCCGCGGTCCGTGGACCAGATTGCGGCGCGACCCGTTACACTGATGTGCTGGTCACTATAGCTAAAGACCTGGTGTCCTCAGCAGTTCGTCACTGCAGGACAGGAGAAGCCAGGAAACACGCTCCCAAATTTAAAAAATGAAACTGAAAACAGGACTTAGGTAAAATAAATCAATGTAGTGAGACAACCCCTTTAATGGGGTTTTGCCACGATGTAATGTTGATGTGGGATCCTCCAAAATGGGTATTTAATCACTTTTCTAAATATATGTGATTACAAAAAGTGAAGCCTGTGAGAACTACAGCATTTCTCAATCTCCCTTAGTTACCTGAAAGCTTCCACTAGACAGGACTGAGGAGCTGACAGGCCACGCTTGCGTGAAAAACACTGCTTATCTGATGGCAGGGAAAATGAATGAGCTTCAAGGGGCTGGGTAGAAAGTGCAGTCTATGAGGCTGTGTCTGTTTCTGCTGTGTCTGCACTGTTGCAATGTCATTATTTTAGTTACGTTTTGAGACACTCCCTTCTTCCTCACTCCTTGCTCACCCCCTCCCTCTCAGCCCTGCAGCTTTCATGACTCAGTGTGATTTGTTGACATTCTCCCTGTGCTGATAAGGAGGTAAGTAACTTGCGTTCTGGCAAATCCCCTTTAAGTATCCATACTACATATCCATAATACAGCCATGTATGGCATTAGTCTGTGCCCAGTTCCAATAGTATTAAAGGGGTTTTGCCACCATGTAATGTTGATGTGGGAACCTCCAAAATGGGTATTTAATCACTTTTCTAAGTATATGTGATTACAAAAAGTGAAGACTCTGAGAGCTACAGCATTTCTCAATCTCCCTTAGTTACCTCAAAGCTTCCACTAGACACGACCCAGGAGCTGACAGGCCATGCTTGCGTGAAACACTTCTTATCTGATGACAGGCAAAATGAATGAGCTTTTAAGGCACCGGGTAGAAAGTGCAGTCTATGAGGCTTTGTCTTGCTGTATTGAGGATCCACTGTTGAACTGTTTATTATTTCACTTAAGTTTTGAGACGCTCCCTTCTTCCTCACTCCTTACTCACCCCCTCCCTCTCAGCCCTGCAGCCTTCATGACTCAGCGTGATTTGTTGGCTAAGGAGAGAGGTAAGAAACTTGCGTCCTGGCAAATCCCCTTTAAAGCGGTTGTCTTAAATATTTTTTTTTTAGCATTTTTAACACATTATATATATTATATACAATCTAACCTATTAAAATGCTACTCATCTCTCCCCTCTCCTTACTTCCAACGTTGCATCATCCTCACCGGCTGCAGGTCTTTTGTTTTCCTCTTTCTCCATCCAGACAGGAAGGTCACTGCTGCAGCCGCTGATTGGCTGATAGTGAACAGCTTCGCCATTCAGTAGCTGCAGCGGTGACCTTCCAATCCGGATGAAGAATGAAGAAAACAAAAAACGGCAGTGAGGACTGTGTGGTGCTGGAACGAATGAGACGGGAGAGGTGAGAAGACTTTTATTTAAAAAGAAAATAAAAAAGAGATGGACAACCCCTTTAAAGGGGTTGTCTCACTATGAAGATCATAGTTGAAAATGTGGGGACCAAAAATCTAAGGATGTACGTCCTTGGTTACTATTGGCAAAGTGCTACGGTTTTAGAGAACGGGCTGGTTTACATGTGCTTAGCAACGGTGTTTGTTTACTGGTCAGGGAAGCATTCTGTCCTGCCCAGGTCGTGCACATGCAAAGGAAAGGCAGTTAAGAGGAGGGGCAGGGATGTGTGTATTGGCAGGCAAGAAGGAGAAGCAGTGAAAGGACATGCAGGGGGGTTGTGTGTATTGTATCCTCTTCACTGCTTCTCCTCCTTGCCTGCCAATACACACATCCCTGCCCCTCCTCTCAACTGCCTTTCCTTTGCATGTGCACGACCTGGGCAGGACAGAATGCTTCCCTGACCAGTAAACAAACACCGTTGCTAAGCACATGTAAACCAGCCCGTTCTCTAAAGCCGTAGCACTTTGCCAATAGTAACCAAGGACGTACATCCTTAGATTTTTGGTCCCCACATTTTCAACTATAATCTTCGTAGTGAGACAACCCCTTTAAGGTGCTGCAATTGTGAAGGAGATACCAATTCTTGTAATTTCTTTGCAGAGATGATGTGATTATACAGAAGACAAAATGAGGAAGATAGAAGTCTCCTAGGTTTTTATCATAATTCCGAAAAGCAGAAAAATGTGAAACATATTTTGCTTCTTCTTCACTTTGTATTTGGAGGAAATCCTCTAGATTTATATTTCATAAAGCTTAAATCTAACGGACTACAGAAGCAATTTGTGATCATTCCCAGGAAACGCACAGTCCGCTGACTTCCACTTCAACTGTTCGCCCTATTGTGGATCGTTGTTAGTGGGATGATTTGGGGAGCAATGTTCAATACACCCACACAGTGTCAGACTGAGATGGAGAAGCAAAAGACTGACACAATTTTGTAGCAATGTGGCAGTTTGAAGTTAAATATTAGTTATAACACAAAGACATGTTATTTTCAGCCTAGCAACGAGACCCGCACTGTTCTCCTTTAGAGAGGGTGGTGGAGGAGAACGTAGCCTCGCTCAAGACAAAGCCAAGAGACAGTAAAATGAGAGTTTTCTATGGACAGGATGAAGACTTACTGGCTGATGTGTCTGCAATCTTCATCGTCCATCAGTTATACCAACCAATAAGGATCCTTTTTCATATGTAATAAATTGATCAAGACTAATGATTAGTATGACACATGGCTCAGCTCTGATGCCTTATTAATACTGTTAAAGAGAACCAGTCACATAGGTTATGCCCCCCTTGCTGAGGACAGCACAAGCTAGTGACAGACCTGCTGTTTCCAGCGCTGTGTCCCTTATTCTGTAAGATGCTGTAGTTTTTGTGTATTTAATGCCTAATTCTGCAATTTTCAGCCAGAAAAAAATCATTCAGTCAGTTTTTTCAAACCCTGCCCACCTGAGGCTAGCCCCGCCCACCTCAACTGATAAACCTATTACTTTGAATAGGTAGAAGTTTGTAAATAACTGCCAGGTGGGTGGAGCTAGCCTTTGGTGGGCGGGGCTAACACCTGCTCATGAATAAGATTTGAGCATTAAATACACGAAAACTACAGCATCTTACAGAATAAGGGACACAGCACTGGCAACAGCAGGTCTGACACTAGCTTGTGCTGTCCTCAGCAAGGGGGGCATAAACTATGTGACAGGTTCTCTTTAAAGCTACAATGTGTTACTTCATGGATTGGTACATGTGTTGGGAGATGTATTTTGAGTATACTTAGGACATCATAACAAAAAAGGTAGAACATGTAAACTTCATGAAGATCAGTAATTACTATTAATATTAGACAAATTTAATAACATAATAAATGTACCAACTGTAGAAATAAACCTTAAACCAGAAAGAAACCCTATGGTTTGAGTATACATCAGAATACAAGATAAAGGTTGCAGTAGTCTATGCTTTTCTATCCCACAAATAAACACATGCAGGCATAAAACAGTCCAAACATAGTCAAAAGGAGAAGACATTTGTTTATTGTAGCCAATGGGTAAGTCGTGATGTACGGCAGAATACTATTTTGCTTTTACAGGCAGTCACCGCGTTACAAACGAGATAGGGAATGTAGGTTATGAAGTTGAATTTGTAAATCAGTACATTTTTTAATATAACTCCAGCCAAAAATTTTTTTTTTTAGTTTTGAATAGTGAAATGACAGAATGTGTTTAACAAGTGTGGTATGACATCATGACACTTATAGTTCCACAGCAGCTGCCAGTACACAGCTGATGCTTTGTACCAACAAGTGGCAGCATGTTAAAATCTGTACAAATTGAATGGGTTGTAAACTAGTATGTTTGTTTAACATGTGGTGTGGCATGCTGGCAGTTGTAGTTTCACAGTAGCTGTCTGTACACACATGCTGCCATACCTTACAAGTGTCCCTCTTTATCATATGGGAAATAACTGCATTAACAAACTTACTAATACACTTTTTAACTTATAAACTATATTGCTCCAAAAATTATATCTGTTTGGTTCCTGACTGTATATTAGACTGCAGCTTGGGAAGTATGGGTGCTGCTTTGATACTGCAAGCGCCAGCATGTCAAGCCATACATGTTAAACACTTGTACTAATTGTAAGGGTGCAGATTAATACGTGTTTAACATTTGTGACATGGTATGCTGGCACTTATAGTTCCAAAGGAGCAGCTGTGAACAGACAGCTGCTGTGGAACTCCTGTACAAGTGACAGCATGCTACAACACACATGTTAAACATATGTACTAATCTGCAGCTCAAGACTAGTATATATGTTTAACTGTAGAGAAGGGGAAAGGGTTGAAATATTAGGCACTGTGACTGCTGACAGACCTGCCAGGGCCTGGGCCAAGGGTCCAAGTAGGGAGATGTCTGCTCTACTCTCGCACGGGCACTGGAACAATTCTAATGTTCTGACAGAGGCATGTCATTATGGGACGTGATTTAGTATGTAATATCAACACACTGAGCCATGCCCCAGGAATCGTCTTCATTGGTATCTGGGAGACGAAGTTGTGAACTCCCTGTATTTAGAATTCCATGCCTGATGTAGGGTTTATTTCTGATGTGAATGAACCCTAATAACTAGATTTTTTCACAGGGAGATTTTCATTCACTCTGCCTCAGGCTGTGGGTGAGTCTATAGTATTTATTAACATATCAGCTCTGCTATTCATAGGTTAGCCCTTATATAGACATAAGTGCCGGAGATTTAATCTTTGGTAAACAAAGCTACAAGTGCTCTAGGGAGTGAAAACATTTGCTTATCTTTAAACAAAAGCTAATCTTGTTAGAGAAAAAAGACTTTCTCCAGGGGAAATTTGTCCATAGTGACATCACTCCCTGCTCTCTGTCTAATCAGGAAGAGAGATATGACCAGGTAACCATAGAAACCTGAGTGCACTCAGAGCAGATAAAATCTTTCTTATCTCATGACCAAGGTAAAATCAAAAGACCAATATAAGTCTTCAATTACCTGTTGTTGAAAGCTAATATTTGTAGTAAGAAACCCTGTAAGTGGGATATGAGTATGGCCTCACCACTAAGGTGCAGGTTATGGAGACAAATTATGATGTTGTAGGAGGCAGAGTTGCAGTAAAACAAGATTGTGGCCTGAAGACGGGGATTGATTGCATCCTCTTTTTGTGGGCAACAATTAGATATAATAGAGACTATAATAATTAATGCCCTATTACATAGAAGCCATGACTATGCAAGAGGCACAGAAATCTGGGAGCTTTTTTCATGATCTGGAATAGCATAAAATTCTGGAGCTGGCAGCAAAAGTAGTGCTTAATCTGGGCTATATCCACCTTCACAACCAAAATTGTTGTCACGGGGCTCGGCCCCCGGGGGCCCGCCCGGCCGCCCCCCTGCGTTAGGGACCCGGCGCGGGTTTCCCGCTGCCCCCCGCACCCCGTGCCCTTTTCTCTCCTGCCCGGGAAAAAATTCCCGTATCACCAGTCCCCGCTTGTTTCTGGCTCTGAAAACCGCCGCGCACGTCCCCCCTGCAAAGGGCGCCGCGCGAGGCTGGTTGGTTTTAAAAAAAAGGATAGGCGCCGGAAATTTGGCCATCCGGCCCCGCTGCCCCTTTTTTTATTGTGCACGCCCCCTGCCTCACTGCCATTTCGTTGGTGGGTTTGGAGTGCCTAGTCTGTATTAGAAGTCCTTTTGTCCCCCGTTACCAGTCCGCCTGCTTACGTTTCCTGACCTCCCTGCTTGCTCCTGCCCTGACCTTTCCCTGTCTCTGACCACAACCCTCAGCCGCCCGTCCTGACCCCTGCCTGTCCCGACTACTGTCCGGATCCCCCATTCTGTACCACGCATTACCCCGGCCGCCGCCGCAAGCCCCACGCCTGGCAATCCATCCCGCTTTTTCGGCGGGCTTGGTAAAAACTGGGGGCTACTTAGACTCCCCTCCCCGGGTAGCTTAACTACATCCTTGGGCGGTTTGGGCCAGCGAACCACCCCTGCATTTCAGTACGAATTTGGCCCTGGTTCCCCCAGGGTACCTCGCCCGATCTCCGGATGTCCGACGGCAGTCGCCCGCAGAGCCAACAATTGACCGCAGCGGCCATGATGCAGAAAATTGCGGCCCCTCACCTCCACCGGCTGCCGCCGCCGCCCCTGCATCCTTCTCCGGGCATCCATTGTTTACCTGCTCTGGCTTGGGAACCTTTTCTGCATCTGCCATCCTCTACGCACATGGAGCCCAAAAGAAATGCCGTGGGTTCATCCCATGCTCCACCCACCTAAAGTGAGGGGCTCTTTTCCCTACAGAACATGCCAAGGGGGCCTTCAAATCACCCTCTTGTTGGAAAGTCTTGGCTTGGGCCACGCCCAGGGATAAAGGGGGTCCTCTGACAGTACCCCCAAAATTTTACTCGGGGTTCCGCAGGGTTTTTTTGAGGAACCGGCCGTACTTATTCGACCCCGCGCACTTTTCCAGCTGCGTCAGGGGACACCCGGTGGGGTCAGTATTCTGTGCAGTTTCGCACTCCGCTCGGAGGGGGAGGAATAACGAAGCTTTGGGGGCGACTTTTCGGAAGGTCTCTCGGGACGAATCAAGATGAGCCGCCGCTGGGGGACTACAGGTTTTGGATGACTTAACCCACTTACCACCCGATCGAATTGGATCCCCGAAAGGCAAAAGAGCCCCGCCTTCAACGGGAGGTGTCCGTCCACCCCGTTTACCCCCTTGGCTCCCACTTTCCCAGCGGCCCACCTCTTCCCCTCCGATGGTTTCCAGGAAAAACCCTAGCAGGTTGAGAGACCCCACCCTCCCAGGGGAACATTCACCGTCGCCAAAAAGCAGCTGTTTTTCTATTGTGGCGGTTCTGGCCATTTTATTGGGGACGTTGGTGTCCAGGAAACTTCCCACTAGGGCTGTGGAAGGCAATAGGGGTCAGAGCGGCCCCTCCCTCTGATCATGCCGTATGTATTGGTGTTTACGGAAAGCACCTTTCAGGCCACCGCCCCTTATTGTTTTAGGATCGCGGAAATTTCTAAGCCAAACTTGTACGGTTTCTTCCCAGTGATTCCCTTTTCAGAAACCCAGTTGTTTCGTCGGTCAGGGCGAAGCCCTTAAGGACGCACCGCTTCCGCATGCCCCCCTACCTTTCGATTGGGGCCTTTTTCCCGGCTCTTTACAACTTTTTGTCCTGCCCCGACCTCGTCTAAATTTTTTGGGCCTCCCCTTTTTGCAGGACCTACCCCCACTTGGACTGGGCACAGGGAAGTCAGCATTGGGGTTCCGCGTGTCTCTCGCGTGCCTGTCGAAGCGCGACCCGTCCCCGGGTCGCCTCCCCGAAATCTACCCAAACCCCCACCAGGCCTACCTACGCATACTGGGACTTTGGAGTCTTTTTCGGAAAGACAGGCCGAAAAATCTTTCCCCCACACCGGGCCCTTTTAATTTGCCATAGATCTACAACCCGGGGTGTACTCCCCCGGGGGCCGGGTCATCCCCTCTCCGTTCCCCGGGGAATGGTA
>JAODAL010063925.1:0-18988 GCA_025379985.1 Phyllomedusa bahiana
ACTACCGGTAAAAAGGGGGCATCTTCCTGGCTACAAAGGGGGCACTACCTAGCTACAATGGCGGCTCTACCTGGCTACAAAGGGGGCTCTACCTGGCTACAAGGGGGCATCTACTTGGCTGCAAAGGGGCATCTACTTGGCTACAAGGGGCATCTACCTGGTTATAGAGGGGTACTACCTGGCTATAAGGGCACTACCTGGCTAGAGGGGGCATCTACCTGGCTTTTTCAAAAGCCGTTATGCAGTTAGGTGGAGTGAGTGTGGCTTTTTGAAGGGGCCTGGCACACCAACAAGATGTGCGTGTCCATGCAAATTTTATGCTGCGACGCGCTACGCCCGCCGACCCCTTCAGTCTCCTGCTTTTCCACTTTCAAATAGTTGGCAAATATGGTGTAAAGTAGACTAGACAGTTGTAATCTGTGGCAGATTTATCAGCGCTATGATAAATGCGACACATTGTTAGACTGTCTGGTCTAACTTAAAACTAACCTAGAGTTAGACACTGTTGATAAGTGTGCCCCATTGTGCTTATTCCAGTACATAAGATGCCTGGCATATGTGTAGCATTTCTACTGTAATTATCCTTTACATTATAAGACCACAGCATAAACTGTTAGGATGGGTTCACCCATTGACCGGAGCTCACAGCTGTGGCTGATAATGGCCCTATGAGTTTGAAGGTGACATCAGTTTTTTCGACTCCTGCTGCCTACAGCATGTGCACTCAGCCTTAGGGATATATGGCAACAAGCTTGTTGATGGTTTCCAGTAACGAGCAGCAGAATTGTGAATGCAGTTTTGGGCAATTCTTAGCCAAGATAGGGGACCTTGATTCCTTGCTTTTTGTATATTCTTGAATTTCTGTTATTTTTCTTGTGTATGTTTTTTTGGTTTATAGACAACAGATTCAAACATATAGGGCCACATGTATAAAAACTGTCTAGGTCTAAAATTCAGTTTGTTTCCCATAGCAACCAATAAGAGCACCTCTTTTATTTCATATAGAGCTCTGGAAAAATCAAAGGGACGTTCTGATTGGTTGCTATGAGAAACAAAGAGAGTTTTAGACCTAGACAGTTTTCATACATGTGGCCCATAGTCAGGGCTGGGACAAGGCATTTTGGTGCCCTAGGCAAGTACAGCCAATGGCGCCCCCCTCGCTCCCCAAAAAATTGCATCCCCCCACACTAATTCCTCTCGCCCCTGCGCCATTTCTGTCACTAACTTTCTGCATATTCCACATAGATCCTGTCTCCTCAGCAGTCACTGCACAATGACAAATTAGCTTTTTCAAAATCACTCACCTCTATATGACAGTGAAATACATTACAAATAACAATCACCAAATAATCCACCTATACATGGAGCAAATCTACCAGACAAATCATTGTTACTAAAAAACACTCCTACAAAACCAAGACCCAAAACTATTAATACTTAAGGCTCAAATAATCCTGCCAGACCCTGACCGAACGCGACCACCACATGTGACTATCAGCTGTACAGAGACTCTGAAAACATATACCACCGCCATACAGTGACCAGATAGTAGTAGATACTAGTTGTATGTAGGCTCAGCAGAAATATAAGTGATTACAAATGCAGTTAATTTAGTGACTCAAAAGGAGACGCCTTTTCTGATCAGCGTCGATACTTTCCCTTTTCTTCTCCATCCGGTTCACACCTTCATGTGATTCTCCCGGCCATACTCATCCCTGCAGATTTGGACACAAATATCTTAGAAACCTCATCTTTCCAGCAACTCCTTAAATTTTAGGTATATAAGTCCCCTCAGTTAGACAGGTATATACGTCCCCTCAGATAGGAAGCTATATAGGTCCCTGCAGTTAGACAGGTATATATAGGTCACCATCAGGCAGGTATATAGATATTGTCCCCTTAGGCAGTTATATAAATATAATGTCACTCAGGCAGGTGTATTAATATAAGGTCACTCTCAGGCAGGTATATAGATAGAGGGGCACTCACGCAGTTATTATGGGGCATTCACGAAGGTATATAGGGGCACTCACGCAGGTATATAGGGGCACTCAGGCAGGTATATAGGGGCACTCTCAGTCAGGTATATAGCTAGGGGCACTCTCAGCAGGTATATAGCTAGGGGCACTCTCAGGCAGGTATATAGCTAGGGGCACTCTCTGCAGGTATATAGTTAGGGGCACTCTCATGCAGGTATATAGTTAGGGGCACTCTCATGCAGGTATATAGTTAGGGGCACTCAGCAGGTATATAGCTTGGGGTACTCTCAGCAGGCATATAGCTACGGGGCACTCAGCAGGCATATAGGGGCTAGGCAGGTATACAGGGGCACTCATCAGGTATATAGGGGCTCAGCAGGTATATAGGGGCACTCAGCAGGTATATAGCACTCAGCAGGTATATAGGGGCACTCAGCAGGTATATAGGGGCTCAGGCAGGTATATAGGGGCACTCAGCAGGTATATAGGGGCTCAGGCAGGTATATAGGGGCACTCAGCAGGTATATAGGGGCACTCAGCAGGTATATAGGGGCTCAGGCAGGTATATAGGGGCACTCAGCAGGTATATAGGGGCACTCAGCAGGTATATAGGGGCTCAGGCAGGTAAGAATAACAACATTCATACTCACCTTACCTGCTTCCCGGCCGCGCGCTTCTCTTCAGTCCGACACTTCTTTGCGACGCTGCCCAGCTGGGCCGCACGGGGCCGCGGCGGGTCCTCAGCGCTATGAGGACCCGGCGGACCCGCTGTGACGGACCCGTGGCTCACCGGAGGATCCAGCGATCCTCTGGTGAGCCGGTCCGACACTGTCTGCGGAGCAGGGAGCGCTCGCTCTCTGCTTCGCAGAAGCCCTCAAAGAGACCGCCGGTCCTCCAGGCCCACGGCAGCGGCCTGAAGCCCGGTGAGGTTCGGGGCCCCTGCCTGAGCCTCTAATTGAGAGGCAGAGGTAGACGCCCTAGGCGATCGCCTACCTCTGCCTACCCGTCGTCCCGGCCCTGCCCATAGTATCACATTATTCCGTGTGGGGCATGTATGCCAAAGAGTATCATGCTAACACACATTTTTGTGCCAAGTATTGACATTAGGATAGAACTTTGTGCAGTTGTTTCCACTACAGAGTACCTGTTAAATATAAGTTTTTTTATTATGTGATTGCTTAGTAGATATACCCAACTGTAACTATATATCTTTGCACATTGTAAGGATTAGTCTACAGGGAAAGAACACTCAACTGGAAGCCAGATGTATGTAACTGTACACCTTTTTAGACTAGGCCTTCAAAGAAGTCTAACGTAAGCATACAATGGCAATACAGTTGGTGTGAACCTGTCTTAAGTGATGTAGATGGCACAACAGTCTTGCAAATACTTTTTTTTTAATATTAAAAAAATAACTATTTTGCGCCTGATAATACCATTATCTCATTAGATTTGTATTAGGCCCCGTTCACACGGCTTATTGCCGACGGATTTGCGCTTCATACTCGCCAATCCATCGAAGTCATTACGGTAATCCACTGCTCTCATAAGAACAGTGTGAATAGTGCTCCTCCCGCCGCAAATCCGCCGCGGGGGGGAAAGTGACATGCACATTATTTACGTGCGCGACGCCGTAAAAATGCATGTCATGGGGCCGGACGCGCCCCCGCCCGCTCCGCCCCGCCCCGTCCCCCCCTATTCACGGCGGATTGTGTCGCTCATACGCGCACAAATCGCCGAGATAAGCGTGTGAACACGGCCTTAACAGTACACTAATTTGTTGACTAAATTCAGAGAGAATTGAAGGTAACAAACAAAAACATATTTATGACCCCTGTAATAACAGGGTTTGTACAGCAGATGGTACAATGTAACTACAGTATGAAACAGTAACTGCACCCGGAAACAAAACTGTAGCCAGACTTTTGATGTAAATTATAACGCATATTTACAGAATTATTTATTTTGTTGTCATGTACCAATGACCAGTACTATCTATCTTTGTCTCATTGGCCTTAGGAATCAAATGTACAACAAACATTAGGAAACTAACAATTGGAGCTAAGGACAACCTTTTTATATCGACTAATAGGTTTGTTTACCAACCCAATAAAAATCTTTGGGTACTATATGACAACATTCAAAAATGAATATACAAAATGGCGGGATGGGTAATTCTTTTTTTAAAATGATAATGCTATTCTTTTTCTAGTGCATCTCCAAAATGTAGGATATCATTGAAAACGTAATATATGTCCGTAATTCACGTCAAGTAAACCCATATATTGTATAAACTCACAGAATGATATATTTCAAGCGTTAATTTATTTTAATACAGATGATTATAGCTTACAGGTAATGAAAATCTAAATTTCAGTATATCAGAAAATTAGAATAATGTGAGGAAGGTTTCTTAAGTCATTAAATGGTCCCTCAGTCTGGTTACATAGCTACACAATCACGGGGAAGACTGCTGACTTGACAGTTATTGATACCCTCCACATTGCTGAAGAAGCTGGCTGTTCACAGAGTTCTGTATCAAAGCATATTCATGGAAATTTGTGTGTAAGGAAAAGTGTGGTAGAAAAAAATGTACTAACATCAGGGATGAACACAGCCTTGAAAGGATTATCAAGAAAAAGCCATTCAAGAATTCGTGATAGAGTCACAAAGAGTGGGCTACAACTGGAGTCAGTGCTTCAAGCGCCACCACCAGAGACCGGAATATGGGCTATAACTGTCGCATTCTTTGTGTCAAGCCACTCATGACCTAGAGAACCTGCTGTACCTGGGCCAAGGAGAACAAGGACTGGACTGTTGCTCAGTGTCCAAAATCCTGTTTTCAGATAAAAGTACATTTTTTCATTTCATTTGGAAACCAAGGTCCCAGAGTCTGGAGGAAGAGTGGGCACAGTCCAAGTTGCTTGAGGTCCAGTGTCGAGTTTCCACAATTACTGATGGTTTGGGAGTCATGTCATCTGCTGGTGGTGTTCCGCTGAGTTATATCAAATCCAGGGCCAGTGCAACTGTCTACTGGAAAATTTTAGCGCACATAATGCTTCCCTCTGCTAACAAGCTTTATGGAGATGTTGATTTCATTATCCAGCAGGACATGGCACCTGCCCACACTACCAAAATTACCAATACCTGGTTTAATAACCAAAGTATCACTGTGCTTGATTGGCCATCAAACTCACCTGACCTAAACCCCACAGATTCTCTCTTTTCAAGAAGCAGATAAGACATCAGACCCAACCATCGGGGCATCCTGGGCTTCCATAGAACCTCAGCAGTGCCATACACTGATAGCCACCATGCTACGCTCCATTGATGTGGTAAGTTGTGCAAAAGGAGCCCCGGCAAAGTATTGAGTGCATATACTGTAGGACAACATTTCTGTATTACAATGAATGTTCTCATTTGGTCTTATTCTTATTTTCTGATATACGTAATTCTGGGTTTTCATTAAAAGAAATAAACACTTGAAATATATTGCTATGTGTGTAATGAGTCTATAAAACATATGGGTTTCTCTACCAACTTGAATTATGGACAAATTAACTTTTCAATTCTAATTTTTTTAAATGCACTGGTAGACAGACTTCGCATTTTAGTATTCCTTTTATGGCTGCAAGAACTCGACCCTTCCCCCCCATATTTTTAATTGACCTAAATTAGAGTACCACAGATCTTTGGTGATTAAAGTTCAGTCAGCTTGAACTGCGTGGAATATGAGTCTTGTGACCATAATGTGGATGTTAAAAGAATTCATCACTATTCAGTAGGAACTTTTGAATAGAGTAAGTAAAACCCTGATGGAGCAACGAGTATATGGGAGACGCACTGCTGTGTCCAAATTTTAATATTCAAATAAGTGCTAAAGAAAAGAGCTAAGACTCTGGCATAACCTAGTGGAAGTAGCATTCCTTAAAGTCATATCCGACTCCTTAAAGAGCCTTGAAACATGAATACAAAGAGCCTCCCATAGACAACTCCAAAGGGGTAGGGATGCTCCTTAGGGAGAGAGCACCATAAAGGTGTGTTGGGACTTAAAAAGCCATAAATGCTTCACTAAAATGTAAATATTCAAGTAGGCTCTAGTGAAGAAAGCTAGGTCTCTGGCACGCCATATTCACATACATTGGTAGATATGTTACTGCATACCGACGTACATGTGTGCAACACAGGTCACTCTGGTTGCCCGGCTGAGACTGCCAAATCCAATCCCAGTCTTTTATTCCTTTAGGTGCCACATTCATTAGCCGCTATGGCAGCTAAGAAGTTTGACAGAGGGAGAGGACTCCTGCTGTCCTCCAGCAGCAGCCCCATTATGCAACTGCAGGGTGCCGATGGTTGCTATGACAACCAGATGCCAAACGATGGTCTCTGATCTGTGACTTAGACCTGTCAGGAGCCTAAAAAGCTGAATGACAGGACTATAATTAATTACAGTGCATGAACTGCAATGTATTGTATCATTGATTAAAGGATCACTGAGTCTAGTCCCATAGTGGCACAAGTAAAAACAATTTAAAAAGTTAAAGAGTAAAAAGTGATCAGAGTCATATAAATCCCAAAATTGTATTAATTAAAAAAAAAAAATCCTTAAAATCAAGCCCTTGCACAGCAGCACATGTTAAAAAATAAAAAGTTATGGCTCTCTGAATATTGCAACATAAACACAATTTAAACTCCTGGAACGCTTGGTCTACTCTCGCCTAATCTGCTATATTTCTGCTAACTATCTTCTTGACCCTCTGCAATCGGGTTTTCGACCTTTACACTCCACAGAAACTGCTTTAGCAAAAGTTTCAAATGATCTCCTGACAGCAAAATCTCAGGGTAACTACTCGTTGCTGCTTCTTCTGGATCTCTCTGCAGCATTTGACACTGTTGATCACCACCTACTCCTCAGCATGCTGAGCACCATTGGCCTCCAGGACACTGCTCTCTTGGTTCTCATCCTACCTCTCTGACCGCTCCTTCAGTGTCTCATTTTCAAGTTCTACCTCCTCTCCTCTTCCTCTCACAGTTGGGGTTCCACAGGGATCTGTTCTTGGACCTCTCCTCTTTTCTATCTACACAGCACCAATTGGACAAACCATCAGCAGATTTGGCTTTCAGTACCATCTCTATGCCGATGACACCCAATTATACATCTCCTCCCGAGACATCACCCCCCTGCTACAGAACCCCAAGTGATTGTCTGTCCCTGTCTCTGACATTATGTCCTCCCTGTATCTTAAACTAAACCTCACTAAAACTGAACTTTTAGTCATTTCACCATCTACTAACCAACCCCCATCTGCTATTTCTCTCTCTGTGTGGCACCACCATAACTCCCAGGCAGCAGGCCCGCTGTCTTTGGGTTATACTAGACTCTGATCTGTCCTTCACCCCCTATATCCAGTCCCTTGCCCACTCCTGTCACTTGCACCTTAAAAATTCTCAAGAATCCGTCCTTTTCTCACTATGGAACAAACCCAGACTCTTTGCTGCTCTTAATCTTTCTCGTCTTGAAATACTGTAACTCCCTACTGTGTGGGTCTCCCTCTCTGTAAACTCTACCCTTTCCAATCTGTCCTGAATTTCAGCAGCCAGGCTTTTCTTTCTTTCCAGCCGCTATACTGATGCCCCTACCCCGTTTTCAGTCTCTGCAAATGGGCTGCCTATTCAGTTCAGAATACAACATAAACTAATCACTCTCACCCATAAGGCTCTCCACAGCACTGCACCCCCTACATCTCCTCCCTTATCTCTGTTTACCATCCTACCCGGTCTCTCCGCTCTGCTACTGATCTAAGATTACACACCTCACTCATCCGAACCTCCCACGCCCGTCTCCAAGATTTTGCACGTGCTGCTCCAATTCTCTGGAACATGTTACCGCATGTGATCAGGCACATTCACAAACCTCACAGTTTTAAGTGTGCTCTGAAAAGTCATCTTCTTAGACAAGCCTATCAAGATCCCTAATTGTTAACCCCCCAAATTCTGTCACACATTCATCACTTCCTAAACTTTGGCACCCACAGGCACTTATCTGTATATAGATGTATGGTTGGGATGGCAGGTTCATCCCCTTTTTATGTATACTACCCCATATTTATGTAACATGGCTGGACCATTGTAAAACAAGCACTTGTCACCCTTTGTTTCATCCATACACCCTAATAGATTGTAAGCTCTTGCGAGCAGGGTCCTCACACCTCGTGTCTGATTTGTAAGTAGCTTTTCTATAATGTAATGTTTGGTTCATCTGTGCTTATACCCTCTATATTTTAAAGTGCTGCGGAATATGTTGGCGCTATATAAATAAAGATTATTATTATTATATTATTCATTTAAAGGGGTTTTGCCACGATGTAATGTTGATGTGGGATCCTCCAAAATGGGTATTTAATCACTTTTCTAAATATATGTGATTACAAAAATTGCAGCCTGAGAGAGCTACAGGCTGCCTTACATGCTCTTAGTTACTTAAAAGCTTGCATTAGATACGACCAGGCAGAGGGACAGGAGCTGCTGACCAGGCTTGAGCAGAGCACATTTGTTATCTGATGAGAGGGAGCTGGCTTGTTTACTTTTGCTTCTTAGCAGATAAGGCACTTCCTGGCAAAACCCCTTTAAAACAAAAACATTTGTTTTGTGTAAAAGTAGCTACACATAAGACTATAAAAATGTGATATCATTGTAATTGTACCAACCCACATAGTAAAGTTATTGTCACTTATACAGCGAACATAGCAAAAATAAAACCCCCAAAAATAAAGGAGGAATTTCTTTTTTTTTTCCTTTTCACAGCCCGAAACAAAAAAAAAAAAATTAAACACCTGTGGGCCGGACCACACTACACCCATAGATGAATTTCCTATCGGATGTAAGCTCCAAAATAGGTTGACTTCTGTAAGGTTTTGCCTTTACTGATACTTCAGGGGCATGGCAAATGTGATATGGCACCAGCCAACCTTTAAGCCAATTCTGTACTCCAAAAACCAAAGCACTCCTTCCCTTATAATCCTGTCAAGCGCCCAAACACAAGTTTATACCCAAATATAGGTGTAACGGTTTAGCGGGTAAACGGGTATTGGACCCACTGGGCCACTGCCAGGCTTACTTTTAGGAGGCATGACTAAGTGGCCGTTGGGAATCTTCACGTAGCCTTTGATGGTAAGATTGGCTTACCGTAACAGCCACCAGATGCGACCTCAGCAGTGGCAGTTGATCAGACAGGTCAGTAGTGCTAATTCAGGCATCAACAGAAGTGGGGACAAGATACAGCAGACAAGGTGTAAAGACATGCAGATACAGAACAGAGACAGAACTAAAAAGACATGAAGGCCAAAGGGGAAGGTTAAACGGAGGGCAAGATACAAAACATAAACAGACAGGACGCTACACCAAGAACATGACAGGAAACAAAGCAGAGACTCAAGCTAGGAAATATGGCATGAGTTCACAAGGCAAACAGCAGGAACATGGCAAGAACTCAGACATAAGAACATGGCAAGGAAAAACATAGACAAAGACAGACCCATGGCAGCAGACCAACCAACACCATGCAAACTCCTACAAGAACAGCAACAATAGCAAAACAAGGATCAGGCAGAGAGTATGGGGAGAAGAAGGCTTATAACCACACAGGTGAAAGGAGATTTGCAGAGAAAGCTCAACCCCATTGCACACTGTGGAGATAAATGAGAGAATAATGTGGCTGCTACCCTCTATAGAGCAACAAGGAAATAGGGTAGCAGCCAAGATGGAGGAGCAGCAAGTGGGGAAAACCCGCACAGCAAATGGGTAAGGGTATGTTTACACGTTTTTTAGATCCGTTTTTGGATAGGTTTTTTGGATCCATTTTGGGTCCGAAAAACGGATCTGAAAAACAATGTGCAGTTTGATTTACATTTGTTTCAATGTAAAACACGCATCACCGTTCAGTGATCGCCAATGCGTGTTTACTTGTGTCTTTTCGATGCGCTTTTAAAAATTGACATGTCAATTCTACTTGCGTTTTACGCAAGTTAGATCCCCATAGAAAACAACGGTTGCAAAAACAGTTGCAAAAGCGCAACATGCTTTTGGGTACCCAATAGAGGGAGCTAACAGCATTTTACATGTGTTTCAAAGGAGCCCAATAGACGGAGCTATCAGCATTTTACTTGTGTTTCATCTTATAAATCACTTTTTATATATATTGAATGATATAAAAGCAGTTTTTTAGTATAGAATGGGTGTTTATAGGAATTGTAGTAGTTTTTAATAATACATTTATTAATGTTTTAGATACCGTATATACTCGAGTATAAGCCGACCCGACTATAAGCCGAGGCACCTACTTTTGCCCCAAAAAACGGGAAAACTTATTGACTCGAGTATAAGCCTAGGGTAGAAAATTCAGCGGCTTCTGGTAAATTTTAAAAATAAAAATGGATACCAATAAAATTACATAGGCAGTTTAATGTCCCCCATAGGCAATTATAGGTGGATATATGGCCCTATATGCAGGTATAGGCAGGTATATGTCCCAAATGGCACGTATATGGCCCCATAGGCATGTAATAGCAGTTATATGTCCCCCATAAGCAGATTATAGGCAGGTATATGGCCCCATACGCAGGTAATAGTCAGGTATATGGCCCCATAGGCAGGTATAGGGCAGGCTGTAGGCAGGAATAGGGCAGGATGTAGGCAGGGTATAGGGCAGTTTTATGAGGCAGGCTGTAGGCAGGTATAGGGCCGGCTGTAGGCAGGTTAGCACTGTAGGCAGGTAAAAGGGCAGGTATAGGGCACTGTAGGCAGGTATAGGGTCGCTGTAGGAAAGGTATAGGGCCGGCTGTAGGCAGGTATAGGGCAGGCTGTAGGAAGGTATAGGGCGGCTGTAGGCAGGTATAGGGTCGGCTGTAGGCAGGTTAGCGGGCTGTAGGCAGGTATAGGACAAGCTTTAGGCGGGTTTATAGGCAGCTGTAGGCAGGATAGGGCAGGTATAGAGCTGAGGCAGGTATAGGCTATAGGCAGCTGTGGGCAGGTATAGGCAGCTGTAGGCAGGTATAGGGCCAGCTGTAGGCAGGTATAGGGCCGGGCTGTAGGCAGGTATAGGGCCGGCTGTAGGCAAGGTATAGGAAAGCTGTAGGCGGGCATAGGCAGTTTAAAAAAAAAAAAAAAACACTTACCTGGCTCCCCGCGCTTCTGTCCTCCCTCGCCGCTCCGCCTCCTCGCTGTCCGGCCTCCCGCCCTGTCCTGAAATCTTCTCGGCACAGGCGGGTGACAGTCATCAGCCGCGCAACGCAGCGTGTTTACACACGCTGCCTGTAAACGGGGTCTCCGGACGCCGCGGAGTCTGCGGCCGGCCCGGACCCACTGCGGAGCACGGAGCACTCCGCTCTGTGCCCCGCAGGGGGTTTATCCCTTCACCTACATGCGCTCCGGAGGAGTCCAAAATAGGAAAAGGGGATCGCAGACAGTTCCCGGGCCAGCGCAGCGCCCGAACTGTGCGCTCACTCGGTTCAGTTATATGCGCTCCCTGAGGAGCCGCATATATACTGAAGCGTCCCGGGTCGGAAACTCAGGCCATCGCAGGCCCCGAGCGCCGACAGTGACTCGAGTATAAGCCGAGGTAGAGTTTTTCAGCTCATTTTTTGGGCTGAAAAACTCGGCTTATACTCGAGTATATACGGTAAATAGAATTTATAATAGAATGTTGAGTGGTTTTAGTATTATACAAATAAAAAATAGAAAAGTTACACATATTTGGTATCACCGCATCAGAGAAAGTCCAATCTATTAAATATACCATAATTTATCCCGTACACTTAACACCGTAGAAGAAGAAAAAAAAATCCCTGATGCCAAAATTTCAATATTTTTAGCTATTTCACGTCCCATAAAAATTGGAATAAATTTAAAGTCCCATGTATACCAAACTGGTAGCAATAATAAGTACACTTCAGCCTGCAAAAAATGCATCCTCACTCAAGTCCGTAAGTGTTAGTACAAAAAACTTATTAGCCGCAGAAAATGGCACCACGCAAATTTCAAAACTAGAGAATGTATCTCTAGACTGACTTAAACATACATCGAAGAACGTATGTTTACACATGCGGTGTGAATATACCCTAAAACTGCACAATATCTAAAATTAATAAATAGCAAATTGCAGATGGTTAGAATAAACCAAGGAGGTTCCTCAAGAAAGGTATATGGGCTAAACAAGAATCCAGCACCATGTAGGCACTAAGAGGTTTAAGCAGCTTTGAGCATGTATAACAATTAAATTCTACAGATTACCAATGGGAAATATTCCATCACATTGTAAATCATAGTCAGTCCTGGGCTGTACTACAGTAGACAAAAGTGAGTACGCCCCTCACATTTTTGTAAATATTGTAATATATATTTTCATTGGACAACACTGACGATATGACACTTTCATACAATGTAAAGTAGTCAGCGTACAGCTTGTTTAACAGTGTAAATTCGTTGTGCTATCAAAACTACTGAACACACAGCCATTAATGTCTAAACCACTGGCAACAAAAATGAGTATATCAATAAGTGAAAATGGACAAATTGTGCCCAAAGTGTCAATGCTTTGTGTGGTCACCTTTATTTTCCAGCACTGGTAAGTTTCTCCAACTTCCGTTTGAGGATGCTCCACAGATGCTTAAAAGGGTTTAGGTCGGGAGACATGCTTGGCCAAATTAGAACCTTTAACTCCATTTTATTTAGTAAGGCAGTGGTAAACTTGGAGGTGTGTTTGGGGTCATTATGATAGAATACTGCCTGCGACCCAGTTTCCGAAGGGTAGGGATCATGCCTTTCAGTATGTCACAGTACATGTTGGCATTCATGGTTCCCTCAATGAACTGTAGCTCCGCACAGCTGGCAGCACTCAAACCATGACACTTCCACCACTATGCTTGATTGTAAACAAGAACCACTTGTCATTGTACTCCTCACCTGATTGCCAGCATACGCTTGACACCGTCTGAACCAAATACGTTTATCTTGGTCTCAGGAGACCACAGGACATGGTTCCATTAATCCATGTCCTTAGTCTGCTTGTCGTCAGCAAACTATTTGCAGACTTACTTGTTAATCATCTTTACGTGGTGTACGGTCTGAGCACTGACAGGCTTACCCCTAACCCCTTTAACCTCTGTAGAAATGCTGGCAGTGCTCATACTCGACCATGGTGAGGTACGTTCTGAGTGGAACTTATCTTGTTAAACCACTGTATGGTCTTGGCCACCATGCTGCAGCTCAGTTTCAGGGTGTTGGCAATCTTCCTACAGCATAGCCTATGAGATCTTTATGTAGAGCAACAATTCTTTTTTCAGATCCTGAGAGAGTTCTTTGCAATGAGGTACCATGTTTAACTTCCAGTGACCGGTATGAGAGACTGTGAGAGTGATAACACCAAATTTAACACACCTGCTCCCCATTCACACCTGAGACCTTGTAAGGCCATGTTCACACGGCTTAAAATGGGCCGTATCTCGGTCCGTAATTACGTGCCGAAGTGCGCCAATTACGGGCCGAAAACGGCCCATTCATTATGGTAATTCACAGTTCTCATAGAGAAATATGGATTACGTCTCCTCTCGCCCCCCCCCGGCAAATCCGCCGGGGGGGGAAAGATAATTGACATGTCACTTTCAAAGGGCGTATACGCGCCGCTAGCAGTGATTGTTCTATGGGCCGGGCGAAGTCCCGGGCCCCCCGCTCACTCCCCCGCTCCCGCCCCGCCCCCGTCCACACGGCGTAATTGCGGGGTGTAATTACGCCCTGCAAATACACCGTGTGAACAGGGCCTTACACTACTGAGTCTCCTGTGGAGGGAAAATGTCAAATTGTGCACAATTTGTCTATTTTCACTTAGGGGGTGTACTCACTTTTGTTGCCAGTGGTTTAGACATTGTTGTGTGTAAGTTATTTTTAGGGTACTTCAGATATACAGCGTATACAAGCTGTAAACTGACTACTTTACATTGTATCAAAGTGTCATATCTTCAGTGTTGTCCCATGAAAAGATACAAAACAATATTTACTAGAATGTGAGGGGTGTACTGTATATAGTATGATAATGAGCTGCAGATGGGAAGACCTCAAGGGCTGCACAACTAGGAAAATTACCATTCACATATAGTCTATGATACTGGAGGTACATAGATACAGAAATTGTGACCCATGTATCCTACAGCGCAAGAGGCAGCTGTAAAAGTGTTCTTTACCTTCCAGACCCCCAACCATGGATTGAGCCCATCGACTATACATTTGATGATTTTAAATGTGATTATGATAAACACATATAAGAGCCATGTAATCCATCTTATCCTATACCATCCACTATCCTAGGAAACGTAAGCATGAGCACATGGAGGATACACAGGAGCCAGAAAAACTACAACCACAAGGGAAGGACAATATATAGAAAGCTGCATCACCAGAATGGTGGATAAATGCCTGAACACTGTCAAATATGCACAAAGGATGTAGGAAACAGTACTGAAATGGAGGCCATACACCAATCATTAAATTCCATACAGGAAATGGTTATTAATAACTTGTATACAGCAGGGTCAGTAAACACAAATATTGTTTTCTTTGGCTTTTTGCACTCCACCCACCTACACAGGTTTTTAAATCAATGCAACTTGTAGCTGGAATCTACTCTCCCTGAAATATGTAGGTCTAAATAGGCACCAAGAGAGGTAATAATAAAGTAGGTTGCCAACTGTATTGAGGTCACCTTGTTGATTGGCAGGTTGGCTTAAAAACTTTTGATCAAAAATGTGAACTAAGAACCTCAACATTTTTTCATGTATTCTAAGAGTCATAAATGCTTTTCCAAAAATTCCTATGTGCCTTTTGACAGTTTTTTAGTGCTAGTAGTGTGCTGCTGATATTGGATTGTGTTTGTATGTTACTGCCACACCAGTGTGCCACTATGTTCATTTAAAAAAAAAATTATAATAATTTTTGGATGTGCAAGACCAAATATTGTTTTTTAGACAACTTTTATAATATTCAGGCATCTGATTTTAATAATGAGAGGTTGCTCATATGATGACATTAAGGCTATGTTCAGACGGTGTAATTGCGGGGACGTATTTTGCCCCACAATTGCGCCGTGTGTACGGGGGCGGGAGCAGGGTGGAGCAGTTGGGTCGGGCCCATAGACATTCATTATTCTCAGAGCGTATACGCCGTGAATAATTGACATGTCAATTCTCTCCCCGCATGCCGTATTGTGCGAGCAGGGAGAGGAGACGTAATCCATAGTTCTCTATGAGAACTATGGATTACCGTAATGACTGGGACGTATCTCGCCCCGTATTTTGCGCAATATGGCGTGAAATACGGGGCAAGATATGTCCCATTTTAAGCCATGTGAACATAGCCATAGAGTAAATGTGTATGTTTATTTTGATCTTTATGTTTGGACAATCTCCAGAAAGAAGTATGAATATTATAATATATGAATGATTATTCACATCCAATATTCAAACAATGAGATAAGTTTATTACCTACTATTGATTGGGGTGGACTTGTCAATTAACCGTTTCATATCATGTAACAATTTTTCTATAAAATAAAGGCCTTAAGGAGTTTAGCCCTCTGAGTGATTTTGAATCTCAATCTGTGTAAGTCATCATTGCTTTGTAATCCCCAACGGGAAACCCCAAAAGATGTCCCCTTTTTTGGGAAAAAGTAAGTATAGTTTCTACTCTATATTCATATTCTAGAAAGACATCTGCCAGTGATGGAGTCTGTGGGGGTAATTCCACAAGTAATGGCACAATGAGTAAAAACTCAGCTAAGATGCAGTCTTATATTAAATTGGGAGGGGGAGGTATTAAGATTTTATTTTCAGGCACTATTGAAATGCAGCTGTCCCGATGGTTTCCTTGGGTAACAAAGACAGTCTTACTGCTAGACAGTTTTCCTACCTAAGGTCCAATGTTTCCTAATTTTAGGGAATGTAGCGGTGAACTGTACTCATTGGGAATGTTCACACCTGGATTTACTGCAGAATGCCTTTAAAAAAAATCTGTTCCATGCATGTGAATGGGGCTGTCTCTGCATTGTGTGATATAGTTGCAGCAAATTTGCTGGATGTTACTGCATATGAACATACCCTTACTGTGAGCTAACCCCCATCTTTATTTGTGAATGCTAGCAATGATTTGTGTTGTCTTTCATGACTTTGAAACATATTCTTTAAACTTTTAATTACTTTTAAAAAAAATTTTTTTTTAAGTGAACAAACACGCTTTTGGGGAAAATAGCCAAGCTATGAATGAACAGTCCCAGTTTTTAAAGACAAAGTCAAAAGTGCAAATATTGTATCTGTTAACTGAAAATAAACTCCTGCTACACATACTTTTACAAAACAGAACTTGCTTATTAAAATCTAGCTATATATTAAGCAATAAAACCATGTACACAACTCTACTACTTGATTTAAGGTAGAAGAAAGTTGATACAAATCAACCTTTTTTTCTAAATAAAAATGTTGCTTTTGGTAAAAGGTTAAATAACTAACTGAAACTTGCAAGATGGTTTCCATGGTGATAGTAGAAAACATGAATAAGATATTATTGATAAATTAGACTTATTTTCTTACTCAGAGCTGAAATGCTTTTGACAGTTGTTTTATTTTTTGGGCCATTTTTGGATTTTACACGTTGATCACTTTATTTAAACCCATCAGCTAATACCCAGAAATTGCTGGTGCACCACAGACGGGGAAAAAGGTTTGGGAGGACTCATAAGGTCCTTTAATGTGGTCACAGGTATCTGGAGCCATGCTGACTGCAGTGCATACCGCAGCTAAAAAGGGAAAAGCCCTTCTGCGCTGTGTGCAAGCCAAAAAAAACTGTGCTGGGGCGAGTGCCCTAAAGTCCAAGTACTACTCGGGCACAAATTTCCCCAATGTAAAATTCTAACTGTGTAATATTCTATTGTTTGCCTAAGATCCCATCGGCCCGAGGGAAGACAATCGGCTTTTATGGGTATATGTTATCAGCAAGGGTGGATTCATATCCAAATCAGTTGATAGTGTCTTTCCCCAGGCTTTAACACTTCCACCACCAGCTGGTGTTCTTCCAGCAAAAGTTTCAGGTTATTTGTTTTTTGACGTTTCTCATCTGACACGCCACAGTCCATACGTACAATAAAGCAAAACACATGAGTCTTTGGAGAAGGCATCCCTTTGCTAATTAGCACAGTTTCAATTTTTAGTTTTTTCTGCTTATGCTATTTTGTTAGCATTGATGCAGTGACCATCTATCTGCTTTATACGCATTAGTTTTCAATTAACTGTTTTAGATTAATTATTGGTCCACCCTCCAGCACCTTCATACCCAACGTTCAACACTCAGATCAATGACACATGGTGCTCCACAGTTATTCACAATGGTGTCATTTGTCCACATTTTCACCAAATCAGCCCGCAAACAGTTCACAAACTGCACAGTTTCAGAAATATTGCCACTTTTGACTTGGAAGCCAAAAATCATCCCATTTTGCAACTCTACTAAATAATTGCTTTTATTCATGACAGCAATCAGTGATATACAGCTGGTGATTTGAGTATTGAACACGTCACCAATATGGCACCTTGGTAATGAGACACCTTTTTATATGCCATCAGTTGAACCAGCTGATGTTATTTTTGGCAGAATTGCTTTCTAATTACTGATAGATTTCAGCTGGTGTCATGACTTTCCATGGCTTTTTGCAACTTTTTCTTCTGTGACCAATACTTTTTCCCTGTGTCATTTTCCCTGTGTACACCCCTCACATTTTATAAATATTATATTATATCTTTTCATGGGACAACACTGAAGATATGACACTTTGATACAATGTAAAGTAGTCAGTTTACAGCTTGTATAACAGTGTAAATTTGGTGTGCTCTCAAAAAACCAACAATGTCTAAACCGCTAGTAACAAAAGTGAGTAAACCCCTAAATAAAAATGGGAAAATTGTGCCCAATTTTCCATTTTCTTTCCACAGTGTCATGTGACTTGTTAGTGTAACAAGGTTTACAGAAAACGTTTGACCTCTGTCATTGCCAACAAAAGATATATAACAAAGTATTGAGATGAACTTTTGTTATTGCCCAAATACTTATTTTCCACCATAATTTGCAAGTAAATTCTTTCCAAATCAGACAATGTGATTTTCGGGATTTGTTTTCTCATTTTGTCTCTCATACTTGAGGTCTACCTATGACGTCAATTACAGGCCTCTGTCATCTTTTTAAGTGGGAGAACTTGCACAATTGGTGGCTGATTAAATACTTTTTTTCCCCACTGTATATAATGTGTTTGTGTAAATAGCATGTGTGTGTATATATAGGTTGTTTGTGTGTATATATAGCATGTTTGTGTATATATAGTGTATCTGTGTCTGGTATGTGTATGAGTGTATATATAGCATCTGTGTGTATATATAGCATGTGTGTATATAGTGTCTATACAGCATGTGTATGTATGTAGTGTGCCTTCTGCCTTGGAGAGAGGCAGTCAAGATGTTTGTCGTTCAGGGCAGCCAAGCTGGAAGATACGGTGCTGGGATTCACCAGAGGTCCAGCTGTATGCCGAGGGGAAAACGACCAGTAGGTATTATGCTAGTGATAAGATTTCCTAGAAGTCATTCCTACCGCGCAACTCTCCGGAGCAGATGAGGGGGACACACTATTTTATATAACTGTGTTTTTATTGAAGCAACACATCAAGTCAACTCGTGTACATGCGTAAGAGCAAGCAAATTCCACAGTACATCAATACAATCATGACATGTAAAACTTGCATAAATGAGGATTGTAGTAGCTATCTAGGAGGGTAATCGGAGAGACCTCACCTATACTGACATTCATCCCCGACTTTTTTCTTAATTTTTAACACAAAAACTGAAGATTAGCTCAAGAACTAAACAGAATTTGTCCATCAGTGTCCTGACTGGGAGAAACTTATCGGGTTTAACCCCTGGCGAGCA
>JAODAL010063926.1:0-18988 GCA_025379985.1 Phyllomedusa bahiana
ATACGTTAAGGGGTCTAGTTTCTTAGATGGCATTATTTATGGGGGTATCTAACATGCAGGCCTCTCAAAGCCAAGTCAGAACTGGAGTGGTCCCTAAAAAAATGTATATTGCAAATTTTCTAAAATTTGTGAGAAATTACTACTAATTTCTAAGCCCTCAAATGTCGTAAAAAAAAAAAGAGACATTTAAAAAATGATCCAACCTATAGTGGACATATGGTAGATGCTAGTTTATAAACTATTTTGTGGTGAATAATTATCTGTCTTGCACGCAGAAATTTTGCAACTTTCAAAATCGCTAAATTTTTCCAAATTTTCATGAAAATTTTGATATTTTTCAAAAACCAAACAAGGATTGTATGGATAAAAATTTCTTACTAACTTAAAGCACAATGGGGTCACGAGAAACAATCTCTAAATCACATGGATAGGTAAAAGTGTCAAAAAGATATTCTCACATAAAGTGACATATGCCAGATTTCAAAAATAGGGCTGTGTCAGGAAGGTCAAAACAGGCGGGGTCCTTAAGGGGTTAATAGTCCAGTTTGCGTATCGTGCAATGACTTGTCTCGGCTTGCTGTTCCTCTCCTGTCTTGGGGGGGCCAATTCTATGGACTCTTTCAATCAGTAACGGGTCAGGTGGCAGGTCCAGGCTCAAAGCACTCGCCAGATCCTTCACCAGATACATTTGGAGTTGGTCATTCGTGACAGTTTCAGGGATTCCTACAAATCTCAAGTTATTTCTTCTCTCTCTATTCTCAAGATGTTCTAGCTTATCTCTGAGGATTATTTGTGCATTTTGACACTGTGCGATATCTCTCTCCTGTGCTTGAGTTGTATCTTCACATGATGTCACCCTTGTCTCTAATTCTCCGATCTTTTGAGCGTTTTCCGTAATTTGGGCCAGTGCTGTATTTATCGATGTCTGTATAACGTCAATTCGGCGATCGAAATAGGGTGTCATCAGTCTTATCACTTCTTGTGCTATTGAAGTAGCACTATCAGTGGTCGAGACCTGTGAGGTAGCTGGACTTGCCACTGGAGAGAGGTTTGGTGGTGTTATGTCGCCATCTGAAATGAGAGGTTGAGATGACCTCTCCGGCGAAGTGCTCGAGTCCATTGTTTTAGGTTGGTTTTTGTCTTGTAGTTTCTTGTTTTTATTTTCATTAGGTTTCGTCATAGCAGAGATATGGCTACTTTTTGGTTGTCTTTGCGGCATGGTTTGCGTTTGAGATCTCAGATATTTGTCCATGTTCTGTTACAAGGGCCTGGTGGTCTGGAAGAGATTGCGTTCTGTGTGCCAGTAGAGAGTTCAAAATTCAATCAACGTTTCATGAAACTGGATGTCGGTGTGTTATTTGTTGGTAAAACTGCGGAAGATCTAGGTCAGTGGTTCCCAATCCCTGTTATGCCCAGGGGTGTGAGGCTAGGCCCAGCAGGTAATTTGCAGTTGCGTTTTTATCTTGGTGGTCTGCGGACTTAGGGTCACTTTGTCTGTGGACAGTGGTTTATTTTGGTGTAAAGACAAGTCCAGTTTACTATAGCTTCCTTTGCTGATGTCAATTATCTAGTGGCCACTAGGTGGCAGTGTGGGCTAAGCTTTCAGTCGTTCCTGCAGCTCTTAGACTGATTTATGCTTGGTTTCACAGCTACTGGATTTATAAAAAATGTTTGCAGTTATATTACAACGTGTGGTGTTCGCCTTGAGGAGAAGTTTATGTCCTTTATCACTGCGTAGTATTTGAGTTCCTCAATAATCTTGTGGATCCGTTGTGGAGGGCTAGTCAAAATGGCGGATTTTCGCACCCCCTGGGTTGTTGGGCCAGTAGTGGGTGTGGAAAATGGCGGCGCTTCCCGTCTTATCTCCCTATGTTGTGGATGGAGGGAGTACGTTATGTTGCCAGGGCCCCTTTTGATTTTAGCTGTCCCCCAAGGGTCGGTCTCACCTCCGCTTGGTAGAGTCCCTTGATGCAGAGAACGTTACTGGGTCTGACGTGTATTTTCTCCAGCTGCGGCTGTCTGCAGGGCAGCGGTGTCGGCTGCTCACGTCGCGCGGGGGCTCCGCTCTTGGCGCTTCTTCCTACCTCTCCTCCGGCGGGTGTCACGGGGTGCGGCGCCGGGAATCTCCTGTGTCTGCACCTTAGCTGCAGGCTGAGGCTTCGGGTCCCGATCTCTGGAGCTGCTGGGTAGCGGGTGTCCGCCGTCTGCAAGCGGCAAGGACTGCGAGCGCCTCGTTTGGCCTCTTGACGTCCGGGGATTCAGGCGGTGAGTCTCCCCGTTGGATCCTCCCGGGTCAGTGAAGGTCTCTGACCTCTTTGTGTGCCCGCAGGTGTGTTATTTTTCGGGGTTTTCTTCAGGATCCGACGGAGCTCTCCTAAAATGCGGCCGTTTCGTAAGTCCCGCCCCCGGAAGTCCGACCACACACACACTTTAGAATAATTTTTTTTTAATAAAAATAAATATTTAAGAAAAAATAATTGTGAATACATTACACACACACAAAAAAAAACCCTACACATATCAGGTATTCACACGACCTTAATAACCTGTAGAATTAATCTAACAAGGTATAAAGTGTGAGATGTGAATGGTGTAAAAAAAAATTTAAAAAATTAAAAAAAAATTCTGCAATTATTTATAAGTGAACTTAAACTATTGTCCCATAAAGTACAACTCGTCTCGAATAAAACGAGGCCTCACACAACTGCATCATTGAAAAAATAAAAAAGTTACAACTGTTGAAATGCGAGGAGGCAAAAACTAAAAAATTTGCTGGTCATTAACTACTTTTCAGGCGTTCGGCTTAAGGGGTTAATGAAGTCCATCATTGGTGTCTGTCAGGAAACAAATCCAGCTCCGCCATTATTTCCGTTTTTCTGGTCCTATCATGAAACAAAAATGGAAATAACAACTTGGATGTGAACTCGGCAAAAACAGCACAGCCTCAAATATCATGGGATTAGATACGCTGAGAAAGAATCACACACGATAGATACCCTAAGCCCAAGCCTATCCCTCGTTTGATAGATGCTGTTGGCACCTACTGCAACCACTATTACAGTCTGTTGGATTTCCATCATGGTGACCTCTGTTGTTTAGTCTAGCTGTGGGGGTGGGGCAGGCCCTCTGGGAGCAGTGACTTGGGGGAGGGGGAGGGGGGTCCTATGGTACCTCTTGGGGGCCACTGCCCCAAGAGCACTCAGCGCTAACTGCAACACTTGCCAGCTCTCCCAGCAAGAGTTCCGGAGAATTGCAAGTATGTGCACACTATGAGCCACATGTATGAACCTATTAAAGGGGTTGTCTCACTACAAGGTTTGCTTTTTTATGTTAAAGATCTTGCAAGAACAAGTCACTTTGCAATATGCGTCCATTAACAGTGTCCTACCTATTCCTAGATATCCCCTCTTGTATGGGCTGCATCAGCTCCTGTGGTCGCTATAGATACAGACCTGTTTGATCTCTCCTGATAGGCTTCCAGCACTGGTCACTATAGATACGGACCTGTGTGATCTCTCATGATAGAATGCCAACACTGGTCGCTATAGCTACAGACCTGTGTGATCTCTCCTAATAGGCTCCCAGCACTGGTTGCTATAGCTACAGACCTGTTTACTCTCTCATGATAGACTGCCAGCACTGGACACTATAGCTACAGACCTGTCTGATCTCTTCTGATAGGCTGTCAGCACTGGTTGTTATAAATAAAAAGCTATGGACGGTGTATGCCGCTCATAGAGTAGGGATCATATTACTAGAGCGCTGGCAAAAAGTGAAAAGCAAGAAGTAGAAAATCTTCTTGTGAAAATTTTATTAGATAAACATTACGCGTTTTCGCCGTATAAACACCAGCTTCCTCAGATGTGACTATGTTAACTACAAGACAGATTTATATACCATTCAATTTTGAAACGAGGCGCATATTGTCATGATTAGCATATCAGAATCAGCCGTGTTTGAGTCTGCCATTTGGGGCTGAATAGAAAAGATACACACAATTATTTAAATTACTGAGAACATTGACACAGTTAAATGTATGCTATAACATCAAATGTGCAAAACCGCTAAATTTTAAAACGTGATTAGCATATCAAAGTTAGTCTAGTTGAGTCTCCAACTTAGGCTGAATGAAAAAAAATAAATAAATAAAAATTACACACAGTTGGTAAAGTGCTAAGAGCATTAACACAGTTAAATACATGCTGTAGCAACAAATGTGCAAAAACGCAAAAAATATAAAACATAACATAATATGCTAATAAAACCAACACTAAATAATTCTAAAAAAATTCTATAGAAAAAGAATATATATGAATAATAAATGTTGATATAAAATTGCGTAATGAATGGATAATATGAGAGATAAAAAATAAGAATAGGAATAAAAGTTATTGTAAAACTGAAAAAAAAATGGGAGGCAAATGAAAAAATACATGTATATAATACAATATTTGTTATAATCACAAAAAAAAAATTACAAAGATCTTAAGAGCTCATGAAAATATACATTACCAAATTGCCTAAAATTATTTAATAATAGACTCGTGCATCCCCATTGATCCGTGGGGTCTAAGAGTATTTAATTTGTACATCCAATATGCCTCACGGTATCCAATTGTTTTTGCACGGTCTGTAAAGGAAGGATGAATATGCTCAATCGGTTGAATGTAAAAACAAGGCTCTTCATCTTTATGAGCTTCAGCTATATGCCGAGGAATGCTATAGACCATCCATTTGTGTTTTATGTCATACCGGTGGTTTACCAGTCTGCGGGATAGTTTCGTAGTGGTCTTACCCACATATTGCAGACCGCACTGACAGGTGATAAGGTACACAACATAGGTACTAGCACAGGTGAGACGGATCTTTGATCTTAAACTTTCCCCTGTGGAACTAGAAAAAAAGGAATCGCTGTTTTCTTATCACAGAGCAGCACTTGCAACAATGGGGGGTTGCAAGGTGCCGATCCTAAACAGTGTAGATGAAAGTTGTTTCTTCAGATAATAGGGGGCTCTTTTGTGCTGTCTAATCTAGAAGGTGCCAAGATATTTTTAAGGGGTTTTTGTTTTTTCTATAAATAAATTGGGGTTTATCCGGAATAATACCTTTTAATACTGGATCACTAAGTAAAAGGCTCCAATGATTACTGATTATATTTTGCACATCCTTATACTGAGAATTGTGTGCAGTGGTAAAACAAAGGTTAAAATTAGATTTTGTTTTTTGTTTCTGGTTCCAGATGTTGCTCCTGAGTGAAAACTTCAGCTTTTTCCATGGCATTTTTTAAAAGATTGGAGGGATAACCTCTCTGTAGAAACTTTTCTGTAAGTATGTCAGCTTGTGTGGAAAAGACTGAAGTATCTGTGCAGTTTTTACGGATGCGTCGATATTGACCATAGGGGAATAGATATCCACTTACGTTGAGGTTTAGATCGAAATGATAAATAGCTATTTGCATCCGTAGGTTTAAAAAAAGTTTTAGACATTAATTTATTGTTTTCCACATATAAGTGCAAATCTAGGAACATCAGTTCACTGCAACTGGAGGTAGCTGTGAATTTTATACCCCAATTATTTCTATTGAGGAGATCAAAAAAAGTTATTGAAAGAATCGATGGATCCCTCCCCAAATAAACAATTAAATCATCAATATACCTTTTATAGTATTTGATGTACTTAGTGTATGGACTTTATTGATGAATTTAGATTCGAAAGACCCCATGAAAAGATTGGCAAAGGAGGGCGCGACCCTGGTCCCCCTGGCCGCCCTAACTGTTGGTGGTAATGTATAATTCTAGTATTGGAAATAATATTTTTTAAAATAATTTAAAGTCATTCAATTAAAAACTCCTTAAAAACCCGCAAAAAGATGGGCTCTGTACTAAAAATTCTCTATGGTAATTTATACCCAAAGAATGTTCTATATTTGAGTAAAGAGATGTAACACTAGGCTAGCCAGGATATATTTGTTCTTCCATTCGGTAACCTGCTAACCTCTAAGTACCATGTCCGAATCTTTTAATAACTTTTGGTAATTTTACAACAAATGGGTGCAATTGTGTATCCAGAAAATGGGAAGATTAGATAGTGTAGAACCTATGCCAGATATTATGGGTCTACCTGAGGATTATGTAAGTTTTTGTGTACCTTAGGTAGGTTGTTAAAAGAAAGGAATGGTTAGACTCTTTGTTGGTTAAAAAAATAAATTCTTCCTTTGATATAATACCTGAATCAATTTTTTTTTTTATAAATTGAGAGTAAGTAATTTTTAGGTCTCAATATACTGTACATTTTTACTTTTTTATAATACTTTTGTGTCATCGAGGATACGGTGCGCTTCTTTATTGTAATCTTGGTAATTCTGGATGACCACACGCTCCCCCCTTGTCTGCATTTTCTTATCACAATTTCTTTATTTTTTGTTTAAAAATGTCAGCGCTTGTTGTTCCCCTTTTAGTAAAATTAGGTGTTTTTGGAGTTTTTTTTTTGTAATTTTTCTGAGATCGTTGGTAACCAAATCAATAAAAACGGGAATGTAATTACCTTGTGAGAACATGGGATAGAACGTAGATTTATTTTTTACAGGAGAACCAATGCGCCCTAAAGGCAAGGATTCTTGTGGAGTTTCTTGGTTTTTTTCGATTTTATTCTTAAAGAACCTCTTTAAAGTTAATTTTCTAGCAAATCTCTGTAAAACCTGGAACACGACAAAGTCGTCTACCACTTGTCAGGGCTGAAGCCCAAACCCTTCCTCAAAACTTTTTCTTCCAATTTTGTTAAACGGTAATTTGAAAATTAAAAATTTTTTCAAAGTTTAAAAGTTTTTTTTGAGCTTTTTTTTGGAACTTTTTTCTCTATTGAAAGTAATTTTTTGCGTGCTCATTTTTAAGTTGTATCTTTTTTTTGATAATTTTTCCTGCTTGGGGCTCCCCGACCCCCTATTGGTAGTTTGCGTTTTTTGTCCGGGGTGTATATGTGTCCTGTGGTCTGGGAGAGCAGTGTTTTTTTTGGTTTTCTTCTATTGTATTTAAACATGGATTCCCTTTATTTGATCCTAAAAAAAATCCCCCCCCCTGTGTTGGTGTAGACTATTTTGGATGTGTTATTGTGATCAGAGATAAGCTCAATGGTGCTGGGATCGCCTTGAGTGAGGTCTATAATGCAAGGTGCAGTGTTGGGTGGACCTAAAGGTTCAACTGTAATGTAAGAAGTTGAGGAACATATGTCTTTATTTTCCTCATATAAAACACACCCCGAGTTTGTTGATCTAGAACAGAAAATAGTTAACAACTTAAAGAGGAATGAATTAGATGTTATGAATAAATAATTACACAAACTCACTCGAGACAGATTAAATAAAAATAAACCCCCCAATAGGAACCAAGGGAACAACAGAGATAATCCCGAACCAATGGAAGAAAATCTTGAACCCCCACCTAGAGAAGAGAACTTAGTAGTTAGACCCAAAACATATAGCACTGTTGCTAGGACCAACATACCACAAAATAAATTTCGTCCCCGAACAAACAGTATATTCTAATAAAGGGGAAAATGCTAATAGTCCTAGATTTTTTCTGAATTCAATTGGAAAAATTCAACCACGTATCAAAGAAAAATACCGAACCTAGTTTCCACGAATCAGGCAATCATTAGAAACAAAGAAAATTGCAAACTAGTAATTCCCATCAATAAACTAATATTGCCAACTACAGTCACCCAATTAAGAATCCCACTAATAAAGCCAGTATTGCCAACTATAGTCATGAACTACAAAAAGAATTTCCTTTTATAATTAATAAAATCAGTGAAATAGCTGATAGTTTAGAAAACAACGTTTCTGAGAAAAATAGAGACACAGGAGATGATGACTTACAGCTAGAAAATCTCAATATAGAAAACTTTACATCACATGAAACCCTCAATGAGTCTATCTACTCTCTTCCCCCTACATTAGGAATAGATCCTTCTTTATTACTCGCACAATATTCGTCTTCACAAATCCCTCCGAGTGGAACTATCATTTCACCGCCCATTGATTTTACTATACCACCCCACCACTGTTTTGCCTAGTTTAACTCAACATTACGGGTTAAAACCTTTAGGTCCACCCAACACTGCACCTTGCATTATAGACCTCACTCAAGGCGATCCCAGCACCATTGAGCTTATCTCTGATCACAATAACACATCCAAAATAGTTGCTACACCAACACAGGGAGGGGATTCTTTTTTAGGATCAAATCCAAGAATCCATGTTTACAATACAATAGAAGAAAACCTAAAAACACTGCTCTCACCAGACACACAGGTACACATATACACACCGGACAAAAAACGTAAACTACCAATAGGGGAGTCAGGGGAGCCCCAAGCAGGAAAAATTATCAAAATAGATACCAACTTATAAAACGAGCACGCAAAAAATTACTTCTCAATAGAGAAATAAGTTCCAATAAAAAGCTCAAAAATACTTTTAAACTTGAAAAAATATTTAATTTATCAAATTACCGTTTAACAAAATCGGAAGAAAAAGTTTTGAGGAAGGGTTTGGGCTTCAGCCCTGACAACGTGGTAGACGACTTTGTCGTGTTCCAGGATTTACAGAGATTTGCTAGAAAATTAACTTTAAAGAGGTTCTTTAAGAATAAAAATCGAAAAAAAACAGAAACTCCACAAGAATCCTTGCCTTTAGGGCGCATTGGTTCTCCTGTAACAAATAAATCTACGTTCTATCCCATGTTCTCACAAGGTAATTACATTCCCGTTTTTATTGATTTGGTTACCAACGATCTCAGAAAAATTACAAAAAAACTCCCAAAAACACCTAATCTTACTAAAAGAGAACAACAAGCGCTGACATCTTTAACAAAAAATAAAGAAATTGTGATAAGAAATGCAGACAAGGGGGGAGCGGTGGTCATCCAGAATTACCAAGATTACAATAAAGAAGCGCACCGTATCCTCGATGACACAAAGTATTATAAAAAAGTAGAATGTACAGTATATGATGACCTAAAAATTACTTACTCTCAATTTATAAAACAAAAATATGATTCAGGTATTATATCAAAGGAAGAATTTATCTTTTTAACCAACAAAGACTCTACCATTCCTTTCTTTTACCACCTACCTAAGGTACACAAAAACTTACATAATCCTCCAGGTAGACCCATAATATCTGGCATAGGTTCTACACTATCTAATCTCTCCCATTTTCTGGATACACAATTGCAGCCATTTGTTGTAAAATTACCAAGTTATTTAAAAGATTCGGACATGGTACTTAGAGAGTTAGCAGGTACCGAATGGAACGAACAATATATCCTGGCTAGCCTAGATGTTACATCTCTTTACTCAAATATAGAACATTCTTTGGGTATAAATACCACTAGAGAATTTTTAGATACAGAGCCCATCTTTTCTGCGGGTTTTAAAGGAGTTTTTAATTGAAGGACTGGAAATTATTTTAAAAAATAATTATTTCCAATACGAGAATATACATTTACCACAACAGTTAGGGACGGCCATGGGGACCAGGGTCGCGCCCTCCTTTCCAATTTTTTCCAGGGGGTTTTTCGAATCTAAAATTCATCAAAAAGTCCCAACACTAAGTACATCAAAACTAAAAAGGAAATTTTAAAAGTTTTTATTGTTTTTTTGGGGGGGATCCTCGATTTTTTAATACTTTTTGATCTCCTCAAAGAAAAAATTTGGGGGTAAAAAAATTCACACTACCTCCAGTTGCAGTGAATTTGATTTCCTAAGTTTTGCATTTAAATTTTGGGGGAAACAAAAAATTAAATTTTCAAAACTTTTTTTAAACCAGGGATGCAAATAGCTATTTATCATTTCAAACTAACCACAACGTAAGGGTTTATCTAAATCCCCTATGGCCCAATAGAGAAACCCGTAAAAACCCCACAGTACTCACTTTTCCAACAACGAAATATTACGAAAAGTTTCTCCAAGAGGTTAATCCCTCCAATCTTTTAAAAAATGCCAGGGGAAAAAGTGAATTTTTTCCCAGGGGAAACATCGGGAACCTAAAACAAAAAAAAAAAATCAAAATTTTAACCTTGTTTTACCATTTGCACAAAAATTCTCAGTATAAGGAGTGAAAAAATTTAATCAGTGTCATTGACCCTTTTTTACTTAGGATCCAGTTTAAAAGGAAAATTTTTTTACCGGAAAAACCCCCAATTTTATTTATAGAAAAAACAAAACCCTTAAAAAAAATTTTTGGCACCTTAGATTAAGACAGCCAAAGAGCCCCCTATAATTGAAAAAACAACTTCTCAAAACTTTTTGGACGGCACCTTGCAACCACCATTGTTGAAGTGCTGCTCGTGATAAAAAAAAGCGATTCCTTTTTCTATTCCACAGGGGAAAAAGTTTTAAAGATCAAAAATCCCCCCTGTGCTAGTACCTATGTTGTTACCTTATCACCTGTAGTGGGGTCTGCATTATGGGGGAAAAGACCACTACAAAACACCCCGCAGATTAAAACCCACCGGTAGACATAAAACACAAAGGGATGGCTATAGCATTCCTCGGCAATAGTAAAGCCAAAGATGAAGAGCCTTTTTTTACTTTTCAACCGTTTTGAGCATATTCATCCTTCCCTTTACGACCGTAAAAAAACAATTAGGATACCGTGGGGCATATTGGATGTACAAAAAAATCCTTTTAGCCCCCACGGACTAAAAGAGAGCACGAGTCTATTAAAAAATAAATTTTAAGGCAATTTGTAATGTATTTTTCATAAAGCTTTTTAAGATCTTTGTAATTTTTTTTATGTGATTAAAACAAATATTGATATTAAAAACAGAAATTTTTTTTCATCCCCTCCCATTTTTTATCAGTTTTTCATTTTTTACAATAACTTTTTTCCTATTTTTATTTTTTAATTTTCAATTATCCATTCATTACGCAATTTTATATAACAGTTATTTTCATAATTTTCTTTTTTCTATAGAATTTTTTTAGAATTATTTAGTTTTGGATATTTGCATTATTATGTTAGTTTTAATTTTTCCCCTTTTTTTGCACTTTTGTTCTAAAAAGCAATATTTAAATGTGGTAATGCTTTTAGCTTTTCCCAACTGTGTGTAATTTTTTTTTTTTATTTTCAACGCCTAAGTTGGAGACTCAACAGGCAACTTTTGATATCAATCACGTTTTAAAATTTAGCGTTTTGCACTTTTTGATGTTGCATCATTAACAAAGTAAAAGTTCTCAGTAATTACTAATGTGTGATCTTTTCTATTCACCCCAAGTGGCAGATCAACACGGCTGATTCTGATTGCTAATCATGACAATGCAGCCCTTTCCCAAAATTGAAGGGTAATAAAACTTTTGTGTTTTAACATAGTCACATCTGGGGGAATTGGTTTTTACCCGGAAAAAAGGAAATTTGTTTAAATTTAAAATTTTTTTTCTAAAAAATTTTTCACAAGAAGTTTTTCTACTTCTTCTTTTCACTTTTTGCCACGCTCTATAATTTTCCCCTAATTTATGAGGGGCATACACCGCCCATAGCTTTTTATTTGTTTCCTGCCCTCGGCGCCCCACGTGGGGGGCATTGGCGGGATCATTTCCGGGCTGCTTCTTTCCCGGATTTCAACCCTGGATCGGTGCCATATAGTATAAGCTGCTTACCGTATTATAGTACAGCTAAATGGGTTGAGCACCGAAAACTATTTTCCGCTGGCGTATTTTTATTGTAGAATTCAACTGCGCTTTTTGCCCATAGCCATATTTGTACTCACGGATTACCACTGGAGGAAAAATTTTTTCCTGGTTGTTAAGCTACAGACCTGGCTTCTATGCAGCCTAAGGAACCAGTAAACCCCACCCCCCTTTAATTCAAAATGAAACCAAAAAAACAGGACGAATCAAGTATGAGACAAACCCCTTAAGGGGCTAAAACTCAATTTTTTTTTTTGCCTTTAAAAAGTTTCAACATGTGGCTCTATTGTCCTGAGGATATGCAAAAAAGCTAAATAAATGAAACCCACCCCAGGGGTTTTGGCTTATTCCATGAAAACCCCGGGGGCAATCTGTGGCCAAAACCCCGGGAAATTCATGGAATCCAGGCTTCCCAGGGGTCCAGGCTGGTTGGGAGGTATGCATATATTGATACTTACACATTATATTACTGTATTTATTTGATACTTTTCACTTTTATAAGGGGGGAAATTTGCTTACCGAAATTTCTTTTTCCTGGGGGTCCCTAGGCAGCACACCATTGGATTACTTCCCCCCTAGGTACAACTAGGAGAGACAGGTTAACAAGCAGTAATTGAGCTAATTAATCACTTAAGTGTTGCCATATAAAGCCTGGCTGGAAGCACCACACACCAGTATTGTAAGTAGCAATGAAGGAAATTAATCTGGGTGGGAAAGCAATGCTGCCTACGGACTCCAGGAAAAATACATTTCGGTAAGCAAATTTCCACTTTCCTAAATCTCCTTAGGGCAGCACCCCTATTGGATTTAAAAAGCAATATTAAGAGGGTGGGACCTCCGAAGCTTTCCTATTTAAATTCACCAGAAGTTAACTTTCTGCAGAGAGGACGTCCAACCTTAATGTTTTACAAATGTTTGATGGTGTAGACCATGTTTGCGGCCTTACACATTTGATCTAAAGGCACTTGCCCAAATCCCCGCCCAGGAAGTCCCAGTGGATCTGGTGGAATGAGCTCTGAGATGAAGAGGTGAATCTTGACCTAGAATACTGTAACATTCTTTTATGACCTCTTTAATCCAGCGGGCCCAAAAAGTAGCCTTGCTGGCTTTGTGACCTTCTATTGCCATGAAATTGTAGAAACAATGCTTCATCAAATCTGAAAAATTGAGCACCGCTCTTCTCACATCCAGTGTGTGCAACATCTGTTGTTTTTCGTCCACTGGATGTGGAAGGAACACCGGCAGAACAATCTCTTGGTTAATGTTAGATTTTAAAAGTGACTTTTGGAAGAAAACCTGACATAGTGCTCAGAATAAGACAATCCTGTTGGTCTCTCAGATATGGTTCTCTAGATGAGAGAGCTTGTAGTTCCCCTAACCTTTTTGCTGATGTAATGGCCACTAAGAAAGTGTTTTAAGTGATATATATTTGAGACTAGACTGTAGCATGGCTCAAAGGGTGGACTGGTTAAGGCCTTCAGAACAAGTGATAAGTCCCATGATGGATGGGATTATGCACCATCGGTTTAAGATTTCTGACTGCTTTGAAGAATCTTCGTGACCAGCGATTGTTTGAAAACTTTGATTCCAGCTGACATTAATGCTGTGGAAGGGACCTTCAATGTATTGTACTTGAGGCCTTTATTAAAAGCCTCTCCTGAAGAAACTGTAATACAGAAGATAGCAAGTCATCAGAGACTTTTAGGGGAGCATCAGCCTTTGTAATTCTCCAAATCCTTTAAATCGGATAAGTTGCAGGTCTTCTAGCAGCCAAAAGGGTTTAAACTACTTCGTCTGAGAAAACCGGGACGTTGTTAGTTTCCCGCTCAGCCTCCAAGCCGTCAGATGGAGTTTGTGCACTTGAGGATAGAACATGCCGTTCGAGATAGGAAAGGTCCTGCTGAGCTGGTATTTCCCCGAATCTGCCTCTCGATAGTGACAATACGAGAGAGAACCAGGCCCGTCGGGGCCAGAAGGGAATAATCGCTAGACCTCTGCTTTCCATCCAGAATCTCCCCGGAGAACTCTGGGATCAAGAAAAAGGCGGGAAAAACATAAATTAATTTGTTTTCTCCAACTGATTAACAACCCATCAAATTGCTACAGGGACCCCTGGAGTGAGAGGGAGCAAAAGTGTTTTTTGCTTTTGCATTGTCTGGAGTTGCCATGGGCCCTCCAGGGTCGAGGTATCCCCATTTGTCGTTTTGTACGAGGAATCTGGTTGAATAGATGGGCTGAAAATGGGACAAAGCTAACTTGATGGCTTTTCAGTTCCTTTTGGTTGGAAGATAGCCTATGTTCATTTGCCAAACCCAGAGGAGGCATCCGTGATGAGGACTACCTGCTGGTGATGAGTCAGACTGTTCGGGTCTAACCACCATCCCAGGTCTCTCAAAGACATGCGGGTGTCTAGGGAATGCCTGTTTCTGTTCCAGGAGGACAAGATGTTGGGCCGAAGGGGAACCCTTTTATGAGCTTTGGCCCCGGGTACTGCATCGATGGTGGATGTCAGCTGACCCAACACTTCATCGCTGACGAACAGTGATTTTGGGGACTGAGATCAATGATTGACCCCCGAGATGACCTTCTTTCCCCCCTCTCTGTGACAGTTTTGAGAGTCATTTGATGGGAAATTGAAATTTTGAATCCTAGAAATTATTTTTATTGTACTTGAGAAAGTTAGATTTTTTGTCTGTTGATCAAAACCATGATTTTTGAGAGTCTTAAAAAGACCCAAATTTGTTCCCTGGTTTTGGGACCTTTAAAAACCCTGGAATAAAACTCCCTGGAATTGCTGATGAAAGGAACTTTCTCTAATGCACCTTTCTGAATGAATTCATGGGGGAGGTGAAGGAGTATGGGATTTGAATGGTTTATCATGAACCTTCTGGAGGGAAACTCCCGGAATCTATAGAGTAGCCCCCCCAGAATTGTGGAGGACACCCAGGTGTCTGAGGAAGTCTGAGACCCGGTGAGAATAAAAAAAGACTCAGCCTCCCTTCAACTGAGGTCCTTTTGCTCTGGCGTCAAAGGCCCCTTGTTTTTCTGGTCCCCCAGCTTCCCTGTACGGGGCAGCCCCTCCCGGGGTTAAAACCTTCTTTGTCTTCCTGAAGGGTATTTTTTTAAAAAAACCTTGGTGACCTCCCTGAGAGAGAAAAATATACGGGTGTCGGTCTTCCACCAGCTTTTTAGGGCAACACAAAAGTGATTAATTTGTTCAATTACTGCTTGGTAACCTGTCCCCCTAGTTGTACCTGGGGGGAAGTAATCCAAGGGTGTGCGCCGTAGGAGATGGGAAAAATTTATATATATTTTTATATATATATTAATTATATAATAAAAATATATTCAACATACACACAAATAGTATATATAAAAACACATACAAACAACCACGGTAACATTGATTGCACTACATACACATATATACATATGTTATGTCTGTAGTGTGTGTGTATTATACATCATCAAATCTAGTACTTTTACACACCCAAAGCACCATACAAATATATCTACATATATACATCCCTTTGAAAACTTTATAAAATGTAGACTGCCCGATTTCTTTCTACAGGAAAACCCCCCATGGTTTACCTGTTCAAGCGTGACACAGTGTATTGAAGGGGGGCGTTTTGTCATTTGCATGGAGATGGGGGAGGAAGGTCTGAGGCACAGCCAGCTTGCTGAAGTCCGTTTTATCCCCTGCACAGGGAAAGCTACTGTTTCCCCTTTTGGTGGGCCTGGGGTTTTAGGGGAGTGGATCACACAGAGGGAAGTGGGAGCTTCCTGGAAACTCTTGGCGGTGACTTCGGCCCTGAATTTTGGGTAATTTACTACGCACGAGATACATGGTGACAATACACTAAGAAATGTTCACTTCTTTAAATGACTTCTGTATAAATACTTTATTGTTTTTTAAACAGCTCACAGTTTTTGAATAAAAAAAAAAAAGGGGATAGGTGCTCTTCTTTAAGCCCACGCCGAGCACAGATTGGGGAGCGAGCTGCAAGCAAGAGAAGGTGAGGAGAAGTTTAACTTTAATTTTTTTAAAATTAATGACCCCCCCTAAATATACCCCTATACCTCCCCAAAGCCCCGCCTGCCCATATGCCCCCCAAAAGCCCCGCCCGCTTATAAAAGCCCCTAGTTGCCAACTTTTGAAAGTGGAAAAGCAGGAGATTTTAAGGGGTGGGCGCGTACCACTGCAAAAAATTTCCATGGACCGCCCATCTTGTTTTGGGGTTCCCCGCCCCTTCAAAAAAACCACACCCTTTTTCCCCCTAATGAAAAACGGCTTGGGAAGAAAGCCCAAAGGGAGACCCCCTCTACAGGTATACCTTATAGCCAGGTAGTAGCCCCCCTAACCAGTAGTGGCTCTTTTCAGGCAGGAAATCCCCTTGCCAGGTAAACCCCCCTGTAGCCAGGTAGGGCCCCCCCTTTTAGCCCGGTAAGCCCTCTTTATAGCCCGGGGAGCCCCCCCTTGAGCCAGGGAAGCCCCCCCGTTGCCCGGTAGAGCCCCCCATTGTTGCCAGGGAGAGACCCCCCTTTTCAGCCGGTAGAGGCCACCCCTTTTTGTAGAAAAGGGAGTTGCCCCCTTTTGTTGGTACCCCGGGAGTTGCCCCCTTTGTTGTAGCCCCAAATTTGGCCACCCTTTGTTGTACCAGGGATTGCCCCCCCTTTTTTTAGCCAGGTAGTTGCCACCCTTTGTTGTAGCCAGGTAGTTGCCCCCCTTTTTTTACCCCGGTAGTTCCCCCCTTGTAGCCCCGGTATTGCCCCTCATACCCCAAAAAAAATAAAATAAAAAAGCCTTAGTCACCCCCTCCCTGCGCGCTGCCACTGAACTCCCCCCCGACCAACCAGCCGCAGGGGGGGGAGGGGCCGGCGTCACCCCCCTCGCGCGTTTTATGTACAGGGGCCCCTTAGCGGACTCCCCCCCCCTCCCCGCCAAAAATGGGAGAGTTGGAATTATGATATAGCCCCCCAGCCCCCCCAAAGCCCTGTCCCGCCTATTATACCCCTCAAAGTCCTGCCTGCCCCAAATAAAACCCCAAAACCATCCTGCCCATATATCGCCCCGCAAAACCCTGCTTTCCTAAAATTTTTTCCCCCCCAAAGTCCTTTTTTTTTTTGCCTATTTTAGCCCCCTGAAAAGTCCTTCCCCGCCTAAAATAGCCCTCTAAAAACCTGCCTCCTATATTTAGCCCCTATAGCCTCCCCCAAAGCCTGTCTGTTAATAGCGCACTCAAAGTCCCTGCCTGCCTTATATAGCCCCCCCAAAAACCCTGCCCAATATATATACCCCCTCAAAGCCCTCCTGCTTTTAATTTGCCCCCTCAAAGTCCTGCTGCCTATATATAGCCCCTAAAGCCTGCCGCCTATATATATCTCCACAAAACCCCGCCCACCTATATAATTCCCCCTCAAAGCCCTTGTGCTTATATATAGCCCTCTCAAACCGCCCGCTTTATATAGCCCTAAGCCCTCCAAACCCTGCCTCCTAATATAGCCCGCTCAAACCGTTCCCCGCCCAATTTAGCCCCTCAAAATCCTGCCTGCTTATATATACCTGCCTCAAAAGTCCCGCCCGCCCCATATATAGCCCCTAAAACCCCTGTCCCCCCTATATATTTTCTCCCCAAAGCCCTGCTGCCCAAAAATAGCCCCTCAAAGCCCCCGTACTTATATATAAAACCCCCTCAAACCCTCACCTATAATAGCCCTCTCAAAGCCTCTGCTTATATATAGCCCCTTTTAAAGCCCTGCCTCCAAAAAGCCCCCTCAAAGCCCTGCCCGTTTATGTATAGCCCCCTCAAACCCCCGCCGCCATATTTAAACCCTCTTAAAGCCCTGCCTGCTTTTATTTAACCCCTCAAAGCCCCGCATCCCCCATTATAGCCCCCTCATACCCTTCCTCTATAACAGCCCCCCCAAAACCCGCTGCCATATATAGCCGCGTCAAAATCCCGCTGCCATAATAGCCCCCTCAAACCTGTCGCTTTTTAAAAAGCCCCCTTTAAAGCCCGCCGATTAATAAGGCCCCTATAGCCCCCCCCAAAGCCCTACCTTCCCAATATAGCCCCCCAAAGCCCTGCCTGTCAATACCCCTATAGCCTCCCCAAAAACCCGCCCCCCTATATATAGTCCCCAAAGCCCTGTATACCTATATATAGCCCCTATAGCCTCCTCAAAGCTATGTCTGCCTATATATCCCCCTCAGAGCACTGTCTGCCTATATATATCCCTCTCAAAGCACTGTCTGCCTATATATAGCCCCCTCAAAGCCCTACCTTCCTATATAACCCCCCCAAAGCCCGCCGCCTAATATAGCCCCCAAACCCCCCCGCCTGCCTATATAGCCTCTAAGCCTTCCAAAGCCCGCCTGCCTAATATACCCCCCCCCCAAAGCCCTGCACCCAAATTAATACCCTTTACCCTCCCAAAGCCCGCCTGCCTATATAACCCCCAAAGCCCTGCCTCCTATATACCCCCTATAGCCCCCCCAAAGCCCCTCCTGCCAATATAAAGCCCCCTGAACCCCGCAGCCTTTAATAGCCCCCCCAAAACCTTGCCACCTATATATAGGGCCCCATACCTCCCCTATGCCTGCCTCCTCTATATATCCCCCTATAGTATCCATGCCTTGCCTTCCTATATATACCCCATATAGCCTACTTATGCCCGCCTGCCCGTATGGGGCCCATAGCCCCCCTAACCCTGCCTGCCTACATTTTAGTTTTATTAACCATGTGTTACAATGGCCCCTATGCTATCTAAACCATGTTTGCTTCTTAAATGGCCCCAATACCTAAAACCCCGCCCTCCCCCCCAATGGGCCATACTCTGCCTGCCCATCTATATGGGGCCCCATACGCAACCTAAAATAGCCTGTCTATAGGGGCCCCCATACTTTACCAAAAACCCTCTTTACTGTCACTGGGGCCCTATAGTACCTAAAAATGCCTATGTGGGGACCCCCATTTCCTATCAAACCCCGCCCTTCCCAAATGGGCCCCCTATAGCCAGGGGGCGGGGTGATGTGCTGAAAAAGTGAGGTTCAAATATTTGTTTTTCTAAATCTCCAAGGACAATGGCCAGGAGAAATATCATGGGGAGGACCGGTGCAGAACAAAAGGGAAAGTTAACAACTTATCAGAAAAGTGTCACCTGTTAGTCACAAATGTAACCATTTAATCCTACAGTATGTTAGAGCCTGTGTACACTTCTACCCAATAGGGACGTATGGGGGTAATATCAGTCTGCAGGCCCCGGTACACTGGACTACCCGTATATCACGTAGGAG
>JAODAL010063927.1:0-18988 GCA_025379985.1 Phyllomedusa bahiana
CACCGGGCAGATGTAACCCGTACTGTCCACCACACTGCCAGCTAGTGTGGATTGAACCCAGATGCTGGAACAAACTATCCAAAAACTGAACTCAGAACTAACTTCCCAACATGGCAAGTTATCAGGACCTGCAACCTCTTCCTTCTTCTTCACTCTAATTAACTGCAGATCTTCCCCACTATGTGGGACTTAAAGCACCCCGGCTACACCTATTAAAGGTGGCTGGTAGTGTTAAGCCCTTCCAAACCATATATACACAATATAATTCATATACATATAAACAACACTATTCATAGGTGGTGTCCAAACCCTCATATGGCTTCAACACAGAAATATAATGCATTGTCTAATAACAAGCGATACAGTTTAAGAATGTATTTTCTTTTTTATGATTCCTGCTTGTCTTGCAAAAGGAACCTTTAGCACTGTCTTTAAAAACTGTCCTGGTTATGTAATGACTCAGATATACAGGAAGTAAGCAATAAAGTTTATGTTCAACAACTACAGAAAGAGATATTTAAACATTTAAGGAATTGTTACAGAAAGTATATTGTAAAACTGTATAAATATTATTATGTGATGAAAATGCTGATTATTTTGTTGTTGTTGTTATTATTATTTCTCTCCATGGAAAGCAATGATAGAGTAACACCACAGAGGGATAACTGACCTGCAGGCCTAAAGAGCTCTTATTTTTTATCTCTACTTTCTAAGAGCGAAGACTTTTTTTTTTAATTTTTCTGTTAACATAGTTAGATGAGTGCCTATATTTTGCAGCTTACATTGTATTTTTCAGTTGTATAATGTAATAAGTAATTTTTAATAACTCTTTTCAGGGGAGAAGGAAATATAAAAATTCCTCTGGTGTTTTCTTGGTTTTAAATTTTGTGTTCTTCACTGTGCAGCACAAATAATGTAATACTTTTACTCTGCAGGTCAGAACCATTATTGAAATGCCAAAATTATGTTGTTTTTTATGCTTTACTACTTTTGCTAAATAAATACACTTTTATAAAAGATAAATCAATTGTTTTGGCATCACCATGTTCTGAGAGCCACATTTTAAAAAAAAAAATTCCAACAACAGCTGTGTCAGGACTTGTTTCTTCTGCAGAAGTTTGTAGTTATCATTCATACTGTTTTGAAGTGCGTACAACTTGTTGATTACTCTTTATTCCATTTTTTTTTTTGGGGGGGGGGACATTAGTAACGAAACACAACAGCTCTAATATTGTTTTATAGTTTCTTTTTATGACATTCATCATGCACCAAAGTTGACATGTTAACGCTATTATGCAGGTTAATATGATGGAGTGATACTAAATATGTGGAGGGTTTTATTTCAATGCAGTTTATTGGTGAATTAGTAATTTTTTATTTGTACAATTTTATATGCTTTACTATCTCTTTTTCTCTACTTTTTTACAGTTTGATTTATCCCAAGAAGGGGACTCGAAGATGCAATCCTCAGGTCTCTCAGGTCTCAGGTCTCTCAGACTACACTACTTACAGTTGAAACCAAAAGTTTACATACATTATATAAAAAGACACATATGCATATTTTTCTCACTATCTGACATGAAATCCGAATAAACCTTACATGTTTAGGTCAGTTAGAATTACCAAAATTATTTATATTTGCCAAATGCCAGAATAATGAGAGAGAATTTTTTAAAGCATTTTTATTACTTTCTGCAAAGTCAAAAGTCTAAATAGGATATTGCCAAACTTGAAAGAAATTGTGTAACAAATTTTGGGTGCTTTTTTTGCCAGGATTCCTTGTGAAAGTGAAACTTTTTCAGCTAAAACTACAAACTATTGGAAAAAATTTAATTTTCCATGAACAAAAATTTGTGAAACACCTGTGGGGTTGATATACTCACTACCCCGCTAGTTATGTCCCTTAAGGGGTTTATTTTCCCAAATAAGGTCTTTTTAAGGGTGTTTATTAAGCACATTAACACATTAGGGTGCCCATAAACGTGATAGGATGCCTAAAATATATCCAAATGAAAATGTGACCCCAAAATCCAATAGGTACTCCTCCTGGTCTAAGGCTTGTGATTGAGTCAAATAGAGCTCTAGGGTCACATATGGGATATTTCTAAAAATTATGGAATCTGGGGAATCAATGTCGAGTTGCATTTTCTTGGTAACATGTACTGTGTTCCAGTAAATAATGGATGAAAATTGAAAACCTGCACAAAAAGTGAAATTTTCACATTTCACCTCCACTTTGCTTTAATTTCTGTGAAACCCCCCAAAGGTTTAAAAAAACATTGTAAATGCGGTTTTGAATACCCTAAGGGCTGCAATTTTTTAGATGGAGTAATTTATGGGGGAATCTAACATACAGGCCCCTCAAAGCCACATCAGAACTGAACTGGTCCCTGAAAAAATCCATGTTGCAAATTAATTTAAAAATGTAAAAAATTGCTACTAAATTTATTAGCCCCCTGATGTTGTAAAAAAATAAAAAGACATTTAAAAAATTATGCCAATATAGGTTAGACATATGATAGATGCTATTTATAATCTATTTTGTGTGGTATAACTATCTGCCTTACACGCAGACATTTTTGACGTTTGAAAATAGTACATTTTTCTAAATTTTCATGACATTTTGATATTTTTCACAAATAAAAAAGGATTGTATGGACCAAACTTTATTACGTGTCAAGTGAAAATATTCTCTGAATAACATGGATACGTAAAAGTATCAAAGTTATTCCCACATAAATTGACACATGAGAAGTTTAAAAAATAGGGCTATGCCATAGAGGTCAAAACTGGCTGCTGTGGTAAGGGTTAAACATAGCTTATTTTATAATAAAACATATTCACAACTACACTAGAATAAGTCACTTGTCACCTTGCCTCCAGTGCTGTTTTTAAAAATTAAATTTTACAAGTCTAGTTCCACTACAACCATGCATTCGGCTCCTGTGCCCCTGCAGTTTTATATTTAAAGGGAATGTGTCATCAAAAATTAATTATTGTTTAACTCACGTTTTTATGTCAAACACATTTTTTAAGAATTGTTTGTTATATTTCTTTTTATTTTTCATAACACTTTTAGAGTGTTTGAGCGATTTGCGTGGCTATCGAGATCGATCGATAGTCGATAGTCTGGACCGGCTACGATAAGGATGTTTCGATAGTGAGCATCGATTATGCGCGATGACCATTAAATGTCTTATTGAGGCAACACCACCTACAATTATTACACCCAAACAAGGCTGGAGAAGCTGAAATTAACATCCACAAACAGTCAAATGGATACGTGCTACATCTTTAGCAAACACACTTTAGTTATAAAAGTCACAGAAAAAAAGCACAGACCATTACTAACCCGTCTTGTAACCACAGCCTGCCCCTTAAACCTGCAACACCCACCAAACTAACAAGTGACAGAAGGCAGTATGATTGAACCCATCATGTGGTAACTTGAACTGACATTGAATATCCCTGTCCTGGAACGTCAGCATATCCCAAACCTGCATGACCACCCCCCATTTAAAAGTGCCGGAAAATAAGGAGTCTTTGCCAAACCACCATTTAAGTTCACTGGACATGACAATAACTGTCCTGGGCCACAGCATGAGCCCCAAACCTGCATGAGCCCCACATTTAAAAAAGTTGTCCGGAAAAAGGAGTCTTACAACCACCATTTTAGTTTCACTGGACATTGACTATTACCTGTCCTGGCCACAGCATGAAGCCCAACCTGCATACCCCCTACATTTAAAAAGTGCCGGTAAAAAGGATTCTTTCAACCACCATTTTAAGTTCACTTGAGGGATAACCAAATTATTGACTATACCTGTCCCATGTCCACACATGAGCCCCTCACTGCATGACCACCTCCATATCAAAAGTGCCGAAAAAGGAGTCCCTTTCAACCAGCCGATTTTAGTTTCACTTGACATTGACTATACCTGTCCTGTGCCACTATCATGAGCCCCAAACCTGCATGACCCCCACATTAAAAAGTGCCGGAAGAAAGGAGTCCTTCAATCCACCATTTTAGTATTAAACTGGTACATGACTATACCATGTCCTGGCCACAGCATGAGCCCCAAAACCTGCTGACCCCCACATTAAAAAGTGCCGGGAAAAAGGAGTCTTTCAAACCACCATTTTAGTTTCACTGGACATTGACTAATACCATGTCAAGGGCCACAGCATGAGCCCCAAAAACCCTGCCAGTGACCCCCACATTTTAAAAGTGCCGAAAAAGGAGTCTTTCAAGAAAACCACCATTTTTAGTGAACTGGACATTGACTATACCTGTCCTGGCCACAGCATGAGCCCCAACCTGCATGACCCCCCACATTAAAAATTGCCGGACAAGGAGTCTTTCACACCATTTTAGTTCACTGACATTGACTATACCTGGTCCTATGCCACAGCATGAGCCCCAACCCTGCATGACCGCACATTTAAAAATGTGCCGGAAAACAGGAGTCCTTTCAACCACCATTTTTAGTTTCACTTGGACATTGACTATACCTGGTCCATGGCCCACAGCAGAGCCCCAAACCTGCATGACCACCACATTTAAATAGTGCCGAAAAAGGAGACTTTCAACCAACCATTAAGTTTCACTGGACATGACTATACCTGTCCCGGGCCACAAGCCAGAAGCCCCCAAACCTGCATGACCCCCACATTTAAAAAGTGCCAGGAAAAAGGAGGAGTCTGTTCAAACACCATTTTTTAGTTGAACTGGACATTGACTATACCTGTCCTGGCCCACAGCATGACACCAAGGGCCGAGTTACAGTGGGTTTTGGCGTTGAAAGCCAGGCTGGCGTCCGTCATCTATTAAACACGCAGGATTAAAATGCCCTATGACGCAGCATACGAAAACTGTTGTGCTGAAGAGCAGAGTGCGGAAGCGGAAGAGTGAGAAGAACTCACCTTCCTCTGTACACATCAATACCTGGGTAACGCTTGCCCCCCCGTATAGTGTGGACCAAATGAGCTTCACTTGGAAATACTGGTGGTTCACGCTCCCTGTTTACACCCAGGTGCCCCTTTATCATTGGCGTTCTTTTCTCATTTTACTTCAACGTGCTGGAGGAATGTGTCTCTGTACGTATTTTTTCTCTGTCCGTGCTCCATACTCCATGCTCTGAATAACCTACATCTGGTCAAGTTTTCCTGTATCCTCCCTTGTACAATTCAGAGGAATTTTTTTACAGCTATTTTGTACAATTCAAGTTTTTTTTAGTACTTTAATTCTAGAAAGCACATTTTTAAAATAGGATGGAATCCCACCATGTCTTTGGGATTCTCTTTCTTTTCATTGTATTAAATGGGTTGTCTCATTACAGGAGATTGATAGCTATGTCAAGATCTTGCAAACACGTCATATTTTTGCACTATGTTGTCCATAACAGTTGTCCTACCTATTCCTGTTTCTGACAGCAACCATCACCCTAGAATCACTCTATGACAATTGTGAAGAACAAATGTCTATGTTAGAGAACAACAATTTTTAGAATAGGAACCTGTAGTATAGCTGCATGTCCACAGCAAAATGCCCCAAAAATTCAAAGTCAATGACCCTAAGCCACTTTTTTGGTCAATGTGAAGAACAAACTTTCTGTTAGAAACAACATTTTATATAAAATAGGACCTGTATTATTGCTGCATATTCAAAGCATCATGACCAAAAAAAATTATAAGAAAATGACTTCTCAGCAACTGTTAAAAATTGTGAGGGAGAAATGCCACTTAGAAGCCACATTATCTGTTACAAAGTGACCAAATTATAGCTGTAGTCTCACAGCAACATGACCCGCCAAAAAATTATAAATATGACTTTCGCATCCACTATTAGAAAATTGTGAGAGGAGAAATTCCACTTAGAAGCCACATTTTCCTGTTCCAAAGGACCATAATATAGCTGTATCTCACAGCAACATGACCCAAAAAATTATAAATAATGACTTCACAGCCACTATTAGAAAATTGTGAGGAGAATGCCACTTATAAGTCACAATTTCGCGTTTCCAAAGGACATGATATATCTGCCTGTATCTCACAGCAACCATGACCTCAAAACCATTGACAATGCTGAAAACTTCTTAAAGATAAAGTGATAAATGGAATCCGTTTTTGTCATGAAACCTTGCTGCTATCTTTTGACAGTCTTCCCCACACAGCAAGAACCATGCAAAATGAACTGTTTGGAAAAGAGAATAAAAATTGCATTAAAAAATGATCATTTTAAAAAAAAAGATTTCCAAGAGTACCATTTCTGTTTGAAAAGTGAATGTAAGTAGACTGCAACTAATCGTGTAGACCTCGCACTTGGGGCCCAACACATCAGAGATCCAAGCCTTAATTTCATCTTGAAAGAAAGTCAAACGATCCACACAATCTGTGGAAAGCCGGGATGACGTTTGTCTGTAATGACTCCTCCAGCTGAGCAGACGGACCGCTCAGATATGACGCTGGCTGCTGGGCATGACAAACACCTCTATGGCGTGACGAGCCAGCTCGGGCCAATCGTCCATTTTTGATACCCGAGAAGTCTATTGTGGTCCAGAACACATGCAAAAAACATCGTGTTGAGACGGGCAGAGAAGTCGTTGCACCATGATCTTTAAGCTGATCTCTGTGTTTTGGATGTGTGTGCCTGCATATGCATTCTCGGTTGAGGTAGTAAACGAAAATTGCAGAGGTCCACGCCAATTAGGCTTTCTGCCACCCTGGCCTGCGCTTCCTATTTGGCACTCTACTGCTGTCACGTCGCTGATTTGTGTCCACCTGACTATGTGGGAACTTGAAGCAGAACCATCAACAGAAGTCTCCATTGATCAGTCAGCAAGTACCATTTCCGTGCATTTTACTCTCTATTTGGGTGTGGAAGGAAAGTGCTATTTTTGAATGTACCGGGGATCCAGGAGGGTGGCCAACCCAGGCTGTTGTTCATTTTAGCTGTCCTAATGCGAGGATCATGTTGGAGGAAATGGAGCATCCAAGCACTCATGTGAGAGATGGAGCCTTGATTTCCCAAGCCTCTGGGTCGAGGGGCACTAGCAAACTGATCTTCCTCATCTTCCTCCTCCGCCTCAAATTCGCGCCAACCTCTTTCCAAGGCAGGGACGTCGGTAACATCGGTGTCTAGGAATCCCTCCTCCTCCTCCTCCGCTGCCTCCGGCACAGCTTCAACACAGCCCTGACTTGCCTGAGATGATGCACCCTGAGAGCTGATGCGCCACCTTGCACTAGCTCTGGACCCCGAACCACTGCCTAATGAAGACCGATGAAATTGTGAAACTGTCGGGCCTTGTGGATTTGACGGAGAGAAAGGCTCCGTGTCCGCATCTGTGTCCGTCTCCTCCTCCGTCGCTGGCGGGACCTGTTGTTTCAGAGTGTCCAACGATCGTTCCAGAACTAAGATCACCACAATGCTCATGCTGACAAGGGCATTGTCCGCACTGACCATTTTGGTGGCTTCTTCAAAACTGGCAAGGATGGTGCAGAGCTCTTTCACCTGCCTCCACTCTCGGTGGTTCAACACCCCGAGGTCCGTACCGCTGCTTGTCAGGCCATGTGTCACTTCGTACTGCGTAATGGCATTGCGCTGCTGCCACAATCGCTGGAGCATGTGGAGGGTGGAATTCCAGCGTGTTGCCACGTCAACAATGAGACGGTTGACGGGGAGGCCGAGCTGACGCTGCAACGCAGCCAGGCGGGACGAAGCAGGGTGCGAACGGCGGAAGTGCGAACTCAGACCTCGAGCCTTCTTCAGCAGGCAGTCCAGACCCGGGTAGCTCTTTAGAAATTTCTGGACGACAAGGTTCATGACATGTGCCAGGCAAGGGATGTGCTCCAGCCTACCGATCTTAAGGGCGGCCAGCAGATTTCGCCCGTTATCGCACACCACCTTGCCTGGCACAAGGTTCTTGTCACCCAGCCAGCGCTCGGTCTCGTTGCTTAGAGCCGTCCACAGCTCCTGACCTGTGTGTGGACGGTCTCCAAGGCAGATTAATTTCAACACGCCTGGTGTCTCTGGGCACGTGATGCCACCAGAGGACCTTGGGGGAAAGAGCCCTGCACCATCCCTGCGGTTTTGAAGAGCGTGCGCCGAGCCTGAGAGCCACCGTCACCCCCAGAGACATCCACCCAGCTCACCCAGTGAGCTGTCACAGAGATATAGCGGCCTTGGCCGTGCTTACTAGTCCATGTGTCGGTGGTGAGATGGACTTTTCCGGACACAGATGCAGACAACGCGCTTGAAATTTTAGATGACACGTGGCTGGCCAGGGCAGGGACGGCTTTTCTGGCAAAGAAATGCCTGCTCGGCATCTGGTATTGGGGTCAAGCGAGGGCCATGACGTGGCGGAACCCATCTGTGTCCACCAGACGGAAAGGCAACATTTCCAAGGCCAAAAGCCTGGCAATGCCGACATTCAGGCTTTTGGCTTTGGGATGGTTTGGGTTAAAGTGTTTCTTCTGCTCCCAAACCTGGAAGACAAAAGGGCTGGCTGCTAGACTGGCCGCTGTACGGCGTGCAGGTCGTCAAACTGGCGGAAGGAAAGGGTAGGTTGGGTCTCTGGTGGTGCTGGTGGTACTCGGGCGACGGTGGAGGCTGAAGCGGAGGCTGATCCCTGATCATGACTCTGAGAGACATGGGCAGCTGAGGAACGCTTGGTGGTGGCGGAGGAGGAGGAGGCGGAGACAGAGGGTGTGACAGTGGTTGGAGGCCCGGCGTCGGCCTGGCCTTTTTTGGCCAAGTGTTCCCTCCATTTCAACTCATGCATTCGCTGCATGTGACTAGACATGTTGGTGGTGGTTAACCACTGAAGGTTCTTGCCTCTACTTATGCATTTACGGCAAAGGCGCATATGACATCGCTGGTGAATCAAGGCTTGCTCAAAGAAGGCCCAGGCTTGAGAGGTCCTGGGCCTTTTTGACGGCGATAAGCGAGGAGCGGGGTTTGCGCTGACCGTGGCTGGCGGAATCATATCAGCGGACTTCTGCGACCGCCCTCTCCCTTTTTGTGGCGGGACCCGTATTGACACGACCCCATCGTCTTCCTCCTCGTCCACTGATGAAGCGCTCGCAAGCAAATTCTGCGGAAAAGACCAGGATGGATCCGCAATGTCCCTCATCATCATCATCATCAACACAGTGACTTGGGCGTCCTGACTTCTGCATCCAGAAGCTGCGGCTACAAGCAAGTGGGCACTGCAAGGCGTTGCCGACCGCCCGGGATTTTTGCCGATTGACCGGTTCCTTCTCCTCCTCTGATGGCATCAGTAACTGGCCGTCAGAGCAGACTAAATCATCCTCTTGATCTTTTAACATACCTTCTGACCCCAACCTGCATTTTGTCATCAAAGAGGTCTTCAGACAATGGATTATCCACAGTGTGGGTACACGAGTTGACATTTGGGCTGCGTCATGTTGGACGTATGCTGATGATGCTTATGACGACATTTGTGGCCGTACTGGGAGGACGAGGAGGTAAGACGCTAGATTCAGGTTCAATTAAACCACTGAATGACAGATTGGCGACGATGTCGTTTTACTTAGATTCACAGGCCCTGACCCACGATGACAGGCCTGAGGGCCTGCAACTGACGATCCGCTGGCAATGCGTGTGTTGTCGCCAGCACTGAAGAGCCACCTTCTACGTCGTACCTCTACTCCATGTGCTAAACCCCCTCTTGCTTCGCCTTAACCACCTGCATTTCGCTCAATGTCCAGAAATAATAAAAATTTGAGAAGGTATGGAATAGTTTGGCAATTCTCTTCTTAAAAGACGCAAATCACCGCTATTCTCAAATCCCTCTAATCAAAACAAAATTGCTGGGAGTTCAAATTTAACTGGCAAGGTGTCTATCATCAAATCTGGACGGGGCAACAAGTTCCAAAAAACACGTATCGTTTATGTTTGGGTATAAAAATGGTATTTTTGCACCTTTCAATTCACCTTGTTGTGAATAAAAGAATTGCTGTTTAAGATTTCGTAGATGCTCTGCGTCAATGAACGAATAACTGGGTGCGCAAAAGTCCAAAAACACACGAAATCTGTTATGTTTTGATATAATAAAGACTGTATTTTTTGCACTTCAATTCACTCTGTGTGAATAAAGAATTCGGCTGTTAAAGATACGTAGATGCCTGCGTCAAAGAAACATTACCGGGTCGCAAAAGTCAAGAAAACAACGTAACTGTTTATGTTTTGATATATAAACTGTATTTTTTGCACCTTGTCAATTCACCGGTGTTGAATACACAATGGCTGTTTTAAGATTTACTAAGATGCTGGCGTCAATGAACCGTACAGGGTTGCGCAAAATTCAAAAAACACGTAACTGTTTATGTTTGATATAATAAACGGTAATTTTTTGTCACCTGTTCAATTCACCTGTAGTGAATATAGAAGTTGCTGTTTTAAGATTTACGTAGATGCTGCTTACCAAGAACAGTAACTGGGTCGCAAAGTAAAAAATCACAACTTTATGTTTTGATATATTTAATGGTATTTTTAGCATCCTTTCAATTCACCTTGGTGAATATAGAATTGCTGTTTAAGATTTACCGTAGATGCCGGCGTCAATGAACAATGCCTTGGTGTGCAAAAGTCAAAAAAACACGTAACTGTTATGTTTTGGATATAATAAACGGTCTTTTTATGCACCTTTCATTCACCTGTGTGAATATAGAATTGCCTGTTTTAAGATTACGTCAGATGGCTTGGTAATGAATCAGTACTGGGTGCCAAAAGCAAAAAACACGTCACTGTTATGTTTTGATATAAAAAATGGGTATTTTTTGCACCTTTCCAATTCACCTGTGGTGAAATATAGAATTGCTGTTTTACAGATTTACGAAATGCTTGCGTCCAATGAACAGTACTGGGTCGCTAAAAAGTCAAAAAACACTAACAGTTATGTTTTTGATATAAAAATATGGTATTTGTATTTTTCACCTTTCAATTCACCCCTGTGGTGAATATAGAATTGCTGTTTTAAGATTTACGTAGATCTCGTCCAATGAACAGTACTAAGGTTCGCAAAAGTCAAAAAACAACTAACTGTGATGTTTCTACGATACACAGTATTTTTTGGCAACAAACAACCTGTGCTGACTACAATATTGCTGGATTGTAAATTTAAGTGCAAGGTGATATAACAACACGTCACAAAAATTAAAATGAACACCTATCTGAAATGTATCGAAAAAGTTGGAGTTTTGCAGCAAACAAAGAGACCTGCAGTATTTACTAGAAATGATGGTTTATCCCAATATAATTCAGGCTTTGCCCAATATCGCAGGAAATAATTCAATAGCAAACTGATAATAATAAAGATATACCACTCCAATGTCTACACTAAGTCTTGTGAAACTTTCTCCAATGTTCGTGTATAGATAGAGCTTTCCTGTGTTCGCCCGCAGGGCCCACCCCCCCGCTCCCACCACAGCCGTGAATTTACAGCGTTAGGAAAAAAATCTGCTTTAAAATTCTCTAGCTAACTACATAAATGTCTTCAAATCTCTAATCTGAACTAAAATTGGACGGATCACAGCAAATAGTGAGGGTTAACTTCTGTGCAGAAGCATAGACTAATTTCGATGAGTCTATTTTGGCCACAGACAGAGCCAGTTCCAGTTTCCCTATGAGACGCTGAGAGACACTGAGCTGAAACAGGAAGAACGCTGACTTCTATTTAAAACGAGGTCACTGGTGATTTTTCCAGCCAATCGCACATAACACATCCCAGTCATGACGTTGAGCACACACCTGTCACCCTGCTCTATTCTGTAATCTGATTGCTGGCCGCCAAAATTGACAGGAACGCCGAAAAAGCGCGATCTTAATAGGATGATGCCTCAGATTTTAACCTTAATTATCGCATGATCTGAAAATCGTTTCACCATAAAAACCTTGCCGATTTCAACTTTGTCGATAAAAATCGCTCAACACTAGCATCAACGTAAAATCTTCTTACTTTTTAGATATTAAAATAGTCCCAGCCTGCATCTGCCTCTGCCTTCACGTTACCACAGTCATCCCAAGACATGCCATGGGTTTATTAATCAGTGCACCATCTACTTTGAGGTCCTGGCACAACAGTTCCCGTCTAATTGAGCAAAGGGAGTTTTCAGTGTTCATATTGTACATGAAGAACACACTCGCCAGTGCAGTCTGAACTTGTGCCTATACTGTGGCAGTGTTGAGCACTTCGTAAAAAAACTGCCCAGTCTGCCCGACTGTGCCCTGGAAACAACCTCGCCTAGGTCGCGTGTGTGAGGCAACCCTGGGCGAAGATGCATCTGTTCCTCATCTGTCCACACCGGTCATCTTCTGCTCTGCATCTGGTTCCACGTTTCAGTTCCCTGCCCTTCTGGACTCCAGTTCCTCTGTGAAGTTTATCCATCCGTCTCTGGTTTCCAAGTACCGCCTGCCTGTCGTCCATCTAGAGAAACTTCTGCGGTTTTCCTCTATCAATGGGAAAATCCTGAAAAAACTGTTCTGTTCCATACTAAGCCTTTGTCTCTACAAGTCAGGAGGTCCCACAAGGAGAAGATTTCATTCAATGTTCTCCCTTGCTTCTCTGTTGCAGTTCTCCTGGGTCTCCCATGGTTGTAGCTACATGCTCCTGCACTGGATTGGAAAATGGATGAGGTTATCCATTGGGGCCCGTTATGCCACTCAGGCTGCCTCAAATCTCCCATTAAGTGCAATCCAACCCACCTTTCCCCCTGCCTACCGACTCTGCTGTTCCTTCTGTGAAACTCCAAGTCCAAGAAGTTTCCCAGGACTGGCACGTTATCACATCTGAAGACAGTTTTTGGGAGACTGAGAAGGATGTCACCTCTTGGTAGATGACTGGCTTGAGGGGGGGTTTAAGGGAGAAGTACTGTCATGATTCATGCCCCGTTCCCCATCTGAACTTCGGACATGACCGTGTCCCGCCTGTGTCCCCTGTCTCCGCTGTTTCTGTGTACTCACCTGTCCTCGCTCCTGCTCCATTACTTTCTTCTGTTGGTATCCAGTGCACGCATGCATCCTCCACATGTTCCTGACCTCTGTTTACTGTCCTGGCTCCGATTATGTGTGTTACTGACATTCTGGTTCCAGAGCTACCTACGTAACCGGTACTGATGATACCTGTTGCTATGCCAGTCTGCTACCTATCTGGGACTCTGCTACTGTCTATGGTTGCACTTGCCTTGACCCATCATCTCTGCCTGTACCCATTGTCCTACGTCCAGCACTTTGGCTTTCACCATGAGTAGCAATGTCAGGAGTAGGGACCTGGGGGTTCAAGCAATTAAGTCCGTCTGGCCTTTCAGTGGGCCTCGATGAAGAACAGAGGCCCATTACACTCCGCTTCCTGGCGTGGTCTGAATCTACACTATTGCTTGTGGCAGCCCAGAGGATACACATACCTGGCTTCTATTGTTACAGTAGGCTTCTATCTCGTGGGGTTTTTCCCTTCCTCTGAATTTACACAGTAGGGTAATCTGGATCTATGTCTTTTTTCAGCCTCCTAAACTATGAATCTATGAAGCTATGTAAAGTCATGAATCAAAGAAAAGAGTTAAGATTGAGTTGATTTAAGCAACTGGCCATGATTGGCAAAAGAGAAAGCAGGCCTTACAGAATTGCTGAAAATGCACCTAAAACAGCAATGTTGGATTTGTAAGCACACCTGAACACATCAGGGGGAAAATGATGAGCCTTGGCAATGGACATGGCTAGCAATGTGTTTGACAGTACGGCCATGATGAAGAAGAAATATGAGAAGCAGTGATTTTTGTCACAGTTTCCCAGGACCTCACCTCAGAACCAAAATTCTTCTAGTCAACAAAGTATAACAGTTTCCTAACATTCAAAATGTATTTAATTTCAAATTCAGCATCTGGTTAGAAGAGGGCTTTGTGGCTGCAGCTGTAGTCCTAGAAAAAAGTTTCTACATTATTGGCTTTAGGATACATACTCGTATAACTCTTATTAGTGAACTATGCTAACAAAAAAATCACCCAATTATCCTGCTGGTGGAGACAGAGTTTCTAACTAAATTCTTAAATATTTCATTGACGCATTGCACTAGCATGTGCTGATAAATAGGGAATACAGACGGGTAGCAGAAGGAAGCTCAGATGATGCGACAAAGCAGAACATCTTAGAGAACCAATCAAAGAGATGATTGGAAAAAACCAGAGAAACAGGACAGATCCTAAATGAAGTCCATTGAATAATGGGTTCATGAAGAGTCTGGAACTGGAAAGAGGAGTAACAAGCCTGCAAGACTTTTATGAGTGCATTTGTTTGGACACAAGAAATGCAGGTTGCAAAAAAAGTTTTTATACCAGATTGACCAGAAATAAAACATTTTTTTTCCTTTATTAGAATTGTTTGTTAGAAAAATAAATAAAAAACCCCTCTTGCTGGAAGTTGGATGTTAAAAAAAATTATCAATGACTTCCCGTGGGACTCAAAAGAAAATAATATCCTAATTCCTTAAAATTGCCAAGCTCAGGCCATTCATCCAGTTTGGACACCAAGAAGTTGAATGGGTCCAGACTAAGTCCAACAACATCAATGTTGAGCCGCAGGTAGTCATGGACCATGGTTTAAAGGCGGTCTCTGTGTGTCTGAATGCTGCCCTGCCTTGCAGGCATTGGTGAGATGGTAAAAATCGATTGGCAAATGTCACATAGTAGGGTTCTGCCACACTACCTGCTGATGCTGCGGCTATTTGCCATTTTACTACTGCTGCCTTGCTGACATTGTTCCACCATGACATTAGAATGTGAAGACGCAAAAGATATCTCGAGTTGGTCAATGAGCACCGTCTCAAAAACCTGCATTCTACTGTCAATTTCTGTGGGTGGAAGGAAATTGCTCACTTTTGTCTTGTAACGTGGATCAAGGAGGGTGGCCATCCAGTAATCGCTTTTCATTTTGAATGCCTTGATGCATGTTGCAGGTAATATAGCATCCAAGCACTCATGTGTGAGATGCTGCTGGGATCGCCGAAGCCTCTGGGTCGAGGGGCACTAAAGGGATCTTCCTCCTCCTCTTCCTGTAATCTGTGCCATCTGTCAGGAAAAAGCCAGCCCCGTCAGCCCACTTGAGGGTCGACGGCCTTACTTGGGGTGTATCGTGACGTTGCCCTGCCCCCTAGGGGTGCACAAGGTCACCCAGTATGTTCCATTTTTTTTTTTTCCCCTGTCCACACGGACCAGGGAAAACCCGGGGACGAGAGAAAAAACCCCCCCTCGCCCAAACCTAAACGGCTGCCCCAGTTTCAAGTTTAGTTAAAAGACCGGTCTGTTACCCGATTATAAAAAGGGCCCCGAAACCAACCTTGGGGTACTAATACTTTTGGGACAAAAATTATAAGGGCAAAATTGAAAACCGGGAAACCAATTAAAAATTTTTTAAGAAATTTGCTTTTGGGGGCAAACTAGCAAAAAATTTCGGTAATAATATACAGGTAAGGCGGGTGAAAAATGTAGGGACGCAAAGGCAGTAAAATGTGTCCAGTTACCTTGGGGTCGGCCAACATGGGGGCTTTTTAGCCTGCCTCTTGGATGCCCTGGAAATTGTCTTGGTTTATGGACAAAAGTTAGGCCCAAAAACCCGGGTGTTATATTGAAAGGGACACCCCACGTGACAGCCCCCTACACCCCCCCCACACCCCCTGGGAGGTCTATGAACTCCCCCCATTTGGCCATGCATTTTCGACAGAAACACAAAAATGGCCATAAGCGGCAAGGCTTTGGGCACAGAACCGAGCGGGCCACCATCAGAAAAAGGGCCCTCATTACGCCGGGTAGGACCCCCCACCCTTTTGGGAAACCCCCTAGGTCCAGTTATGGATTTTCTCGGTCCCCCGCCTCTTAAAAGCAGGGGAGGGTGGTAGTTTGCGGGGATTTCCATTTTTTAAGTATAAACTCCCCATGGACCCCTTAGAACGGATTTCCCCTAAATCTATAAAAATCGGGAGACGTGGCGGCGGGTTGGATTTAATTGAATCTTTGAAGCTTTAGGGGGTTTTAGGCAGCGTGTCTTGGAAAATTAATGGAAATGAGGGTTTTTTGAGGTGCCACATCTCCTCTGTGCGAACTTCCTATAGAAAGATTTTCAAAGGGGTTTGGGTGTGTTAGGGTAAATTGAGCTTTCTGGGGCTGGGGCCTCTGGGATCTGACAGATAGAAATTTAGTGAATGTTCCCCACACCCCCTTTACAATGAAGGGTAATCAGTACTGGTGGGTCCCCCCCTGCCCCCTCCCTCCTCCTTCACTTCCCTCTCCCGACCAACAACCCTTTTTTTGCCTCATGCGCGTCTCGTGAGTTTAATGCCTTTTGGGCTCGCTCTCGATCTAGAACCCCAAAACCAAAGAAGACCTATACAAATTTAAAAACATCGGGTTTCTCATCCCTTTGGGGGAAAAACTTGTTTCCCTCTCCTTTCCTTCTCCTATGCTTTTCCTGCTGCTCAAAGTGCCTATGTTTTTCCAGTAAAAATTAACCCGAAAGGCATGTGACAAGGGATTGTCCCAACTGACCCTTTGGGTGGCCTCTTCAAAAAATCCCAAGTGGTGCAGAGATCCTTCATTTGGGCCCCCCCCTTTTTCGGTAACCCCTGATGTCTACCCCTACTAGTCAGGCCATGTGACATTTCATATGCATAATGTCTTACAGCTGCCTAATTTTGGAGCTGTGAAGGGGGGAATTTCCCGCGTATTGCCACAAACAATTCAGACGGTTGACAGGGAGGCCCAAATCATGCTGCAACGCTGGCAGTAATGCTGAAGCAGGGTGCTAATGCTTAAAGTGTGAGCTAAGACCTCGAGCCTTCCTCAGAAGACAGGCAAGACCCGGGTAGCACTTGAGAAACTTCTGCACAACCAGGTTCATGACATGTGCCGATCTTAAGGGCAGCAAGGAGATCTCTCCCATTCTCGCACACCACATTGCCTGGCGCCAGGTTTTTAACACCCAGCCACTGGTCAGTCTGAGTGTGCAGAGACATCCACAGCTCTTGACCTGTGTGTTGATGGACTTCAAGACAATTTAATTTGACAACGGTATGGTTACTCTTGGCTTATAATGCTACCTGCCGAGGTTGGGGATCTGGACTCAGCAGTGTTGAAGAGCGTTGGCCAAGACCCATCACTATAGGCACTGTTATCCACAAAACTCAACCAGTGAGCAGCCAGTGAGATATAATGCCCTTGACTGTGCTTACTAGTCCACGTGTCTGTAGTGAGATGGACTTTGGTGGACACAGATGCAGCCAACACGCTGGAGATCTTACCTGCAATGTGGTGGGCCAGGGCAGGGACAGCTTTTCTGGTGAAGAAATGCCTGCTCAGCATCTGATATTGGGGGCATACCCAGGCAATGATGTGATGGAACCCATCTGTGTCCACCAGGTGGAAAGGCAACATTTCCAAGGCCAACAGCCTGGCAATGCCGACATTCAGGATTTTGGCTTTGGGATGGTCGAGGTGAAAGCGTTTCTTAAGAGCCCACACCTGGTACACAGAAGGCTGGCTGCCGAACTGGCTTCTGTACAGGGTGCAGGTCACACTGGTGGAAGGGGAAGGTGTAGGCTGTATTGCTGGTGGTGAGAATTGACCGACAGTATCTGGGACCGGGGATGATGCTTGCTCATGCTGCTCTGGCACATCGGCAGCAGAGGACCGTTTGGGCTTGGAAGTTGTCGAAGGAGAAGGAGACAGAAGATGTCACGGTGGTTGGAAGCCCAGTACCTGTGTGGCCTTTTTTCTTCAAACGACTATTCCACAGCAATACATGTTTCCATGCATGTGCCTCTTCATGCTTGTTGACGCATTGATGTCAAATCTGGCATATTAAGTCAGTCGGCGAATCTGAGGCTTGATCAAAAAAGGTCCAGGCTTTACCGGTCCTGGACCTCTTCGACTTTAAAAACCTAGAACTACCCCATCATCATCCTCTTCCACTGATGATGCGCTCGCCAGCTGCTGCTCAAAAGAACACGTTTGATCCATAATGTCATTATCATCACAGGTGACTTCCTCTTCCTAATAGTCTACATCCTCAAGCTGCGGGCTAGAAGCCACAGACACTGCGAGGCATTGCTGACTGCTTGGTGGACTGCTTGATGGACCTGCTTCCTTCTCCTCCTCTGAGGGCATCTGCGATTGGGTGTCAGAGCAGAAAAAATTACCCTCTTTGGCCTCTTGATCTTTTGAAATGCTTTCTGACCCCAACCACACTGTGTGATGATCACAAAGAGCTTTTCAGAATATGGATTATTTGGAGTGGTCTGTATATTGGATTGTGACAGTCGGCCCGTGTTTGCTTCAGGTTGGACTGATGATGGTGATGATGACATTTGTGGCAGTGACTGAGAGGGAGAGGAGGTAAAACCACTGGATGCAGGATCTGAAAACCATTGAAGAACAGATTGGCAACGCTGTTCAGTAATGAGACACACAGGGAAATGAGCAAGTGATGACAGGCCTGACGGTCCTGCGACTGACGATGTGCTCGCTTGTGTGTTGTCCAGAGCACTAGAAAGAGTGCTTTGCCTCGTATCTCTATCTCCACTTCCTATGCCCTTCCTTGCTTGCTTAGCACCTCTAGTTCTCACCATGTTTAAAAGCTAAATATTATGGCGCAAGATAAATTCAATACAAAAGAGAGGAGTGTATATATGTGGATGACAATAACGCACTGGTATATTTCAGCATTTTGTGGACTAAAAATCTGACAAAATTACACTTTTTGGTGTTGAGTAAGATTTAGCAACAGAGCGAACTCTATTTCCTCGATATATATATGTATGACAATAACAAACGGTATATTTGAAAGGTATTTGACCCCCAAAACTGCCAAAAATGAACTTTTCTCCACTCAATATAATTTTTACCAACCAATCACTATTTAAAATATATTGCATTGTATAGGAGATTTGGAAATGGTGTGTTATACAATTACTGAACCCCCAAAATG
>JAODAL010063928.1:0-18988 GCA_025379985.1 Phyllomedusa bahiana
TGCCACCTCCAAAATGTCTTGTCCACTGCTGCCCTCATGCTGCTGGGCTGCTGCCGTAACCTCCACATTTGTCATTGCCCCACTCTGGGTACCCCGTTTTTGCCCCCCTCCAGAATGTATTTTCCCTGCTGCCCTCATGCTGCTGCTGGGCTGCTGCCGTAACCCCCCAACCCTGTCTTTTGGCTACTCTGTGGCCTACCCCTGTTTTTGCCCCTCCAAATGTCATTGTGCACTGTCTGCCTCATGCGCGCTGTGGTGCTGCCATGCCCTACACATCGTTCTTGTGCCACTGTCTGAGCTATGAGCTGCTTGGTGCGCCGGTCCTCCACACTGGTCATTGTGCCACTCGGGGCCTATCCGTTTTTCCCCCCTCCAAAATTTTCATTGTGCCACGTTGCCCTCTGATTCTGTGGTGCTGACGTGACCTCCACCTTGTCCTGTGCCACTGTGTTGCCCCTGAGCCCTAGTTGTTTTTTTAGTTTTTGCGCATGACTTTATCAGGCTACATTCCGTTTGAGTTTTTTGGTCAGTTTTCCCTCTTAAGTCCCCGGGAATTTTAGAGCGAAGCGATTCTATGACGGCGCAGTCATGTGGTGTTACTAAAACACAACATTTATGAAGCCCAAAACCCAAAGCTCCCTCTGCATATTTAAGCATGGCAAACGTTCTAAGCACTCTGCGGCCTGTCCCGCCTGAAATAGCTTTTTTTTAATGCGATTGGTCCCAAAAATAATTTGACCGAAAGAATTTTGTCGGGAAAAATTTGCGAAGTCACCGAAAAATTTTTGGAAATTCGCCCATCCTTTGCCTATTCTGTGTATTTACAGGTGAATGTTCACTTCAGCAGATTCCTTTGGTAGCAGTGGAAATATTACATTTTAAGGCAATATAAGCTATAGTGAAAAGTTTAACATTGTCCAATATTCTTTCTGTTTCAATTTCTTATGTTATTTAAGATCTCGTTGTCATTTAGTTAGAACCTTCATTGTTTGCTTAAAAAGGAAGAAAGAAGCATTAAGTGTTTTTCTAGTTTCAAAGCAATTTCTCCCAATGGGCTCATGTATTGTATTGGTTAAAGAGTAGAATATTTTGTAACACATTGGTATAAGTACATAAAGAGTGCATACAGCTCCCTTACCAAGCTCCTTCTTAGAGTGCTACCAGTGATGCCTATATTTCTATACATAAACCTAATAGGCCATTATACGATATTGTCTATAAAATAGTTAAAGGGAACCAGTCACATTGAACATGCTATCAGATCTGCAGGTAGCATGTTATAGAAAAGAAGGAGCTAAGCAGACTGATATATGGTTTTGTGAGCAAAGATTCAGCAGAACTTTAATTTTTTTCACTTCAATTTCTGCTTATTTTTGCTGAAGGAGTCCAGTGATTGGTCTTATTTGTGACTGACAGCTATCTCTATATGCTCCTACAAGGAAGGCTGTCAATCACTAATAACATCGCCTACTGGACTCTTTAACCAAAAATAAGTATACATTCACAAGTTCTACTATATCTTTCCCCACAAAACTATATATCAGTCTGCTCAGCTCCTATTACTCTATAACATGCTGACTGCAGATCAGATAACATATTCAGTGTGACAGATTTCTTTTAAAATTTGAAATAAAAGAAGTTACATTTTCCAAAATTCTGGGATGAAAAAATCAGGCTAAATAAAAAATATGCTTTAGAATTTGGCAATCAGAAAATACTGTTTGCTGCAAACAACTAGTGTTGATCAAACCGTTCAAGAAAAGTTAAGTTCGAGTCAAACATCTCAATTTTCTCGAACTGGAACCGAACATTTTACTGTTCATTCGAGTAAATGTTCGAGTTCGCCATGGCGTTCGAAACGCCATTTTAATAGTTTTCAGCGCCTTTCTACACTTTTGCCGCCCATCCTATCAGTGCAGAGGATATAGAAGTGTCAAAAACATCATCGCTGAGATGTAGGGCTTTCATTTGCTGCTAAAATCACATAACCATGTTATACACAGCTCTGAAAAAAATTAAGAGACCACTGCAAAATTTTCAGTTTCTCAGATTTTTCTCTTCAATGTTAAATTTAAGGAGAAAAATGTACGTTGTTATTTATCTCCGAAATTCAAAGCAAAGAATTTTGTATTTATTTGCAGTAAATGATAAATCTTCAAAATAACAAAAAAAAAAGCAGTGCTGTCAGACCTCAAATAAGGAAAAAGAAAACAAGTTAATTTTTTTTAGTAACAATAAACTAAGTCGGAAAGTTTTAAAATCAATATTTTGGGGAATAACCATGAAATTTTTTTAAATTTAAATTCCTTTTGGGCCCATCCTAGCCCCTTCTTTTGCCATCCAGCTTTTCCTATTGCAGGGGGATTGTTAAGACCATAGCATGTAATTTTTTAACTTTCCTTCTTTAAAAAAGATTTGGGTTTAGGTGATTACCTAAAATTTTAAAACACATTAAGTAGAATGAATTTCCCTTTTGGGTTTGGGTTCCCAAATGACCCCAAAAAGGAATAGCGTCACACACCTTTGAGAATTTTTTTCCCCGATTTTTTTGAAAAATGTGCATTTGGGCTCCCGGGTTTTTTTCCCCGACCTTAATATTCACTGATTGTGTTCTGAAGGCCATTTTAGCTCACCCCCTGTGCTTTTACTATTTTTTTAAATAGTGGTTGGTTGGTCCCAAAAATTTTTCTGAAAAGGGGGAAAACTTCACTTTGGGAGTTTTTCTCAACGTCAAAAATGTAATTTTTTTCCCAAATTTTTAAATCCGCATAACCCTTTTTAAAAATAAACCCGTGCGTTATTTTTGAAACCACATAATTTTTATATATATATATATATATAAAAAATATATTATATATACACTTCTCTCTTTTTTATTTCATATACTTGTGCCACACAGAGAGCTAAAAATAAAATTTAAGCTTTTTAACATGGAGAATAAAAAAGTGGTAAATGGGGGAAAAAGGGGCGAAAGGAAAATGGAGATTTGAGTAAAGAACAACAAATCCTTCTGGTGCTCTGGACAAAACACAAGCGAACACATCCTCATTTACAGGACCGTCAGGTCGGGCATCGCTTTCCCCAGTTCCCTTCATCCCCATTACTGAACAGAAATTGCTAATCTTTCGTCAGGGGTTATAGACCCTTCATCCAGGGGTTTTAAACCTCCCCCAGTCAGGGCCCAAACAAATTTCATCAAAACATCCAACCAAAAAGGGGGGGGGGGGGAAAAAAGGGGGGGCAAAATGTCACAACCCAAATATAGCCCACCCCAAAAAAAAACCATATTCTGGAGAGCTTTTTGACCCACCAATGCGGTTGGGTTTCAAAAGGGCTTTTAAAAAAGATCAAAAAGGCCCAAAAAAAGGGATGATTTGTCTGCTCTAAACCCCAAATTTAAATTTATCCCTCAGAGGAGGAAAAGGGAAGCTGGTCCTTGCAAAATACTGAGCAGCAGCAAGGGCCTTTTACAGTACCTGTGGTTTCTAGCCCTCAGCTTGAGAATGTAGCCGGGTGGGGAACAGGAAGTCACCTTGGTTTATGATGACATTACATCCAAAAGGGGCTTTTTTAAACAGGGAGGGACGAGCGCGTCATCATGGGGAGGGGGGATGAGGAGGTAGTTTTCATTTCGGGTTTTTCCCCCCCCCGGGCTCAGAAAGGGAAAAGGGGGGATCGCACCAAATCCGCTTACATTAAAACCCCCCACCTGGTCAGTGGTGGCAGCAGGGGGCACCCTACTAGGTTTTCACAGTCGAAGGAAATCCAGGCCCTTTTGAATAGGGGATAGCGATTTTTTAATCGACAAAGTTGAAATCGGCACGGTTTTTTTTTGGTTTATCGGAAAATTTTCCCAAACACGCGATAATTTAGGTGGAAAACTGCCAAATCTATTACTATTGCGCCATTTTCGGCGCTACCTGTCATTTTGGCGGCCAGCAAATCAGCTTAGAGAATAGAGCAGGGTGAGTTGGGTGTGCGACGTCACATCTATGCTGCTTGAAAAGGGCCATGCACTGACAGGCCGAAACGTTGTGATGGTGTCTCCTTTACTCTGGGAAAAAAGCTTTATTCCCCGCTTTTACAAAGTTGTCCCCAAAAACCCTCTATTTGTTCACATGTAAAGGGTTTTCCCTTAGCTGTAAAATTTACATGACCTCCCTTTTGCCCTAAACATCCCCTCCTGTTCAGCAACAAGTGTCATGATCTCATAAAAACAGGACCTGTGTTTTTGCTTTCTCCTCAATACAGCTCAGCTCAGCCAGCTCAGAGACACAGTTATCTTTGTTCCCACAGACAACGGGGGCTTTTAGCCCGTAACATTAGAACATAATAATTTTAGAATTTCAGTTCTTAGCTAGTTTGGCCCGAGACTTTTAAAGAAGCATCTAGCCTGTACACCGCGGGGAGGGGGGGGGGGGGTGAACACTGACAGACGCAACTTTTAAAAGGGAGAGGTATATTGTGCACCCCCAGACTCTGCTTTGAACCACATTGAAATGCTTTGTTTTTTTACCTTTTTTTGACCACACACCTCGCCCCTAGGGAAATAGACCTTTTATTTGTCACCCTTTTTTTGTTCAAAGAACCTTTGTACTTACATTAGGATACAGAAATTATCTAGTAACTGCGTTTTTTTCAGGGGGCAAAAACCCCTTTTATTACCTACAAAAATTTAAATTACGTTTTTTTTCACTTGGGGGCAGGCCATATTTTTTTCAAAGACCCACCTTACTTATATTACATACAGAAATTTGCTAAATGCTGGTTTATTTCATAGGTGCAGAAACCCCCTTTTATTTTCCGAATAATTTAATTGGGTGTTTTTTCACTTTGGGCCCCCTTTTTTTTCAAAGACCCCCCTTGTACTTATATTACATACAAAAATTTTTGCTAGTAATCGGTGTATTTCATAGTGAAAAAACCACCTTTTTATTACCCGAACCTTTTTAATTGGGGTTTTTTTTTTACTTTGGCGCAGCCATTTTTGTTAAAAACCCCACCCTTTTACTTACATTAGGAACAGAAATTTTCTACAAACGCTGTTGTATTTCTTTGGGTGAAAAACCCACTTTTTATTATCTGTACAAAATTTAAATAGGTGTTTTTTCATTTTGGGCAGGCCATTTTAGTTCAAAGCCCATCTTGTACTTTCATTACGATACAGAAATTTTTCTACTAACTCTGTTTATTTCTTTGGGTGCAAAACCCACCTTTTATTACCTGTACAAAATTTAATTAGGTTTTTTTTTACTTTGGCCCCCCAGGCCATTTTATTTAAAAACCCATTTTGAATTTTTCATTAGGATACAGAAATTTCTAGTAACTGCTGTTGTTTTTCATTGGTGAAAAAACCCCCTTTTTACTATCCGTACAAAATTTAAATTACGTTTTTTCATTTTGGCGAGGCCATTTTTGTTCAAAGACCCATCTTGACTTATATTACATACGAAATTTGCAGAAATTTGCTGTTGTTTTCAAGGTGCAAAAACCCCCTTTTTAAATATCCTACAAAATTTTAAAATTGGGTGTTTTTCATTTTGCGCGGGCCCTTTTTTGTTCAAAGACCCCCCCTTGTACTTACATTAGTACAGAAATTTCTCCAAACTACTGTCTTATTTCTTTGGTGAAAAAACCCCCTTTTATTATTCGTACACAATTTAATAGATGTTTTTCACTTTCGCAGGTCTTTTTTTGTTAAAGACCCATCTTGTATTTTATATTACATACAGAAATTTTGCTAAAAATTCTGTTTTTTTCTTTGGTGCAAAATCCACCTTTTTTTAACCGTATAACATTTGTTCGCCCCATTTTTTTTTCAAATAGCCCCTTTGTACTTAAATTTATACAGAAATTTCTTAGTTACTGTTGGTGTATTTCATTGGTGCAAAAACCACCTTTGTTATCCTAAAATTTTTAAAATAGCTGTATTGCACGTGGTGCGCCCTATTTTTTTTCAATAGCCCATTGTACACAATTCTGATAGAAAAATTTTCTAGCAACTGTTCTCGTTTTCATTGCTGCAAAAAACGCAATTTCTCATCCGTGTAACTTCTGAATAGTTTTTTTTGCCTCGGTAATCTCAGTGTGGGCAGATAGCCACTTTTTATATATTTGTTTAAAACATCAATACCTATGCTACTGGGGCAGTTGTAAATCCTGGGACTGAAAGGGAAAAACACTGTTGATTTTTTTTTTACGGTTTTTCCACCAGAAAACCCCATTTCACAGGATTTTTTAAAACAATTCAGTTTTTAATCCTAGTTTGCTGTAGGGAATTTTGAGGATTTAAGAATAGCTGTGATTTGCCCTTTCAAAAAGAAGTCAAAAAATCTTCTAACCTTTTTTAAAATTTTTTTTTTCTGAACATGGAGCGAAATCAGGGGGTAAGCACAAGAGGGGGGAAGGGCATAAGGGAAAAGGGACGAGAAAGGTGCCCTTCCAGTGCTGCGACAACACCAAGCCAGCGGGTCTTTGGTTTTCAGGACCGTCAGGCCTGTCACGCTGGGTCAAGCCCTGTGAACTCAGTAACGAACAGCGTCCCCCCAATCTGTTTTTTTAGTTTGTTAAAGCAGGACGGTATATCAGTGTCCGTTCAACTAAAATGGGAGTTCAAAGACTATTTTTTTTTGGGACTTTTTAAATCTGGGGGGATTTCCCCTTTTCCCAAAGGTTTGGAGCCCAAAAAGGGGGGTTTTTGGGCCAAAGGGGGACAAAGGTTATAGTCCAATGTCCCATTCAACTAAAATGGTGGTTGAGAGACTCCCTTTTTTCAGGCACTTTTTTTTTCTGTGGTCAGACAGTTTAATGGTCATACTGCATACAGGGCAGGTATAGTCAATGTCCAGTTCAACTAAAATGGTGGGGGCGAAAGACTCTTTTTTTTAGGGACTTTTAAATCTGGGGGCATGCAGGTTTTGGGGGCCCTGCTGTGGGCCCCAAAAGGTATATGAATGTCCAGTTCAAAAAAAATGGGGGTTTCAAAAACTCCTTTTTCAGGGACTTTTTAATCTTGGGGCTACAGGTTTGAGGGGCATGCGCTTTCAGGGCATGGATAGTCAAAGTCAGTTCAAATAAAATGGGGTTCAAAACTCCTTTTTCAGCACTTTTTTTTATGTGGGTTCAGACAGGTTTTAAACGTCATGCTGTGGCCCAGGGCAGGTATAGTCAATGTCCAGTTCAACTAAAAGGGGTTAGAAAAACTCCTTTTTTCTGCACTTTTTAAACTGTGGGGGCCCCCAGGTTTTAAAGGGCATATGCGGTCCAGGACGTTTTTAGTCAATGTCAATTCAAATAAAATAGTGGTTAAAAGACTCCTTTTTTGCACTTTTTTAAACTTGGGTCAGCAGGTTCGGGCCATGCTCTGGCCCAGGACATGGATAATCAATGTCCGTTCAAGTACAAGATGGTTCAAAAAATACTGCCTTCTGGCACTTTTTAAATTTGTGGGCATGCAGGTTTAAGGGGCTGCTGTGGTACAAGACAGGGGTATGAATGGTCTGACTTTTTTTTTGTGACTTTTTTTAACATAAATGTGTTGCTTTAAAAGTAGCACATATCCAGTTTTTTCTGTTGTGGATGTTAATTCCAGCTTTTCCAGCCCTGTTTTTTTTGTAAAAAAGGTGTTGTTCCTCTCCCATAGACTTTAAAAAGGTCATCGACGATAATCTATTTTCGACTAAAAGATATTGGCATGATAATTTACGAATGACTATCGATCCGATGACAATAGTCGACGCAATCGCTCATCACTACTTGTGAAGCCTGAGCCTTTTTCGATCACGCCTCAGATTCATGGAATGACGTTGTATGTTGGATTTGCCGTCAACGCATCAGTAGAGGAAAGAATGAAAAGAGTTTAAGCACCATGAGCATGAGCAGGCAAATGCATAAAAAGCATGAATTGCTGTGAAATAGTCGCTTGGAGAAAAGAGGCCACACAGGTCCTGGGCTTCCAGCCAACGTGATATCTTCTGCCTCCTTCTCTTCCACCACTTACAAGCCCAAGCGGTCCTCTGCTGCCGATGTGCTGGAGCAACATGAGCAAGCACCATACCCAGTCCCAGATACTGTTGGCCGATTCCCACCACAAGCAACACAGCCTACACGTTCCCATTCCAGAAGTATGACCTACACACCATACAGCAGCCAATCCGGTAGTCAGCCTACTGTGTTCCAGGTGTGTGAGCATAAGAAACACTTTCACCCCTACCATCCCAAAGCCAAAAGCCCGAATGTCAACATTGCCAGGCTGTTGACCTTGGAAATGTTGCCTTTTGGACACAGGTCATGGCTCTGGCATGCCCCCGATAGCAGATGCCGAATAGGCATTTCTTCACCAGAAAAGCTGTCCCTGCCCTGGCCAGCCACGTTGCATAAAGGATCTCCAGCGCCTTGGCTGCATCTGTGTATACCAAAGTCCCTCTCACTACCGACACATGGACTTGTAAGCCTGGTTAAGCGCATTTCATCTCACTGACTGCTCACTGGGTGAGTTTGGAGGATGACAGTGCCTCTGCTGATGGGTCTCAGCTGACACTCTTCAAAATGCTGGGATGGTGCAGAGCCCATATCCACAACCTCAACAGGTAGCATCACATGCTAAGAGAAAACAGGCCGTTCTCAAATGAATTTGTCTTGAAGACTGTCAACACACAGGTCAAGAGCTGTGGATGGCTCTGTACACTCAGACCGACCAGTGGCTGGGTGCTAAGAACCTGGCACCAGGCAAGGTGGTGTGTGACAATGGGAACAATCTCCTTGCTGCCCTTAAGATCGTTAGATTTACGCGCATCCCTTGCCTGGCACACTTCATGAACCTGGTTGTGCAAAAATTTCTCAAGTGCTACACGGGTCTTGACTGTCTGCTGAGGAAGGCTCAAGGTCTTAGCTCACACTTCCAGTGTACTCACCCTGCTTTGGCACTACTAGCAATGTTGCAGTGTGATCTGGGCCTCCCCGTCAACTGTCTGATATGTGATGTCGCAACACGCTGGAATTCCACCCTCCACATGCTCCAGTGATTGTGGCAGCAGCGTAATGGCATTATGAAGTATGAAATGGCCTGACTAGCAGTTGTGCGGACCTTGGGGTGTTGAGCCATAGACAGTGGAGACAGGTGAAGGATCTCTTCCCCATTCTTGGTAGTTTTGAAGAGGCCACCAAAATTGTCAGTCAGGACGATGCCCTTGTCAGCATGACCGTTCTGGTTATATTTTTACGTGAACAAGCGCTGGCACTCTGCAGCAGCAGGTCCCAGCAGTGACGGAGGAGGAGGAGGCAAAGTCTTACTCACTAGAGGATGCAGAAGGCCCGACTGTTTCGCGATTGTATAGGTCTTCTTTAGTCGGCGGTTCTAGTTTGAGGTCTGGTGCAGGACAGCAGTTCAGCTCACAGAGTAGAGCACATGAGGCTAGCCAGGGCTCTGGTGACAGTCAGAATGAACTGGAGGAGGATGAGGAGGCACAAATAATGCTACAGTATACTGCATACATAAACACCAAAATAACTATATTTTACATTAAATAAGGGATTGTTCCCACCTAAGACATTAGTGCCAAAGCCACAGGACATTCAAATCTATGGGAATTAAAAAAAAACTGCATTAATCAGCCTGCTTAATGTTTCCATAAACTGAGCCCCATTTGGATGCCACTTTCTGGCTATTTCCATTTCAGCTATTATTACTTAGGATGAGAAATGCCTCTTTAATAACACAATATATTCTATACATATAAATTACATTATATATTATACACACAAATAATACTACTATATACTGTACAATTAAGTAATGAATTTAGGGCGCGTCCCCATGTCAGAGACAAATATCGGTTGGGTTATCTGACCAGTACTTGCTCTGTTTTTGTAGCCATGCACACAGCCACCGGGGGACGGCTTTTCTCCGCAGTTTTCGGAGAAAAGCCCTCCCCCTTCACTTTGACATGTTCAATGTGTTTCGGACCGCCGGTAGTCTAAAAAGCCATCTGGTGGAAAATCTGTGCAGTGGGACCGCTGCACGGATTTTCCATAGAAGTCCAGACAGTTTACAGACAGCTTTCAAAAACGTCTGTAAAACCCTTGCCGTGGGGACAAGCCTTTAAAGTTAGAACATAAGAAATCTTCAAAACACAGTGCTAAATTATCCACATATTACGATCAAATAATAGTATGATTACAAAATAAATGTAAATATTCACTGTACACATAAAACGGTATTCCCATTACTGCAAGTGCTACTGGAAGGGCCAATTACTGTACAGTAAGCAATTATCAAAATAATTGTTATTAAACAAATATGTATGCTTTACCTAATACAGGCCTTTTTTGTACCTTCAATCACTCTCTTGTGTCCTTGGTTACTGACCACCACTGTGTACTTTACCTGGGGCCTACAATTCTATCTTCAGGGATCTACCTCTCTACCTGAGGCTTTGCCAATTTACCTGTATTTGGAAACATTTGGAAAAATGTTACTGTGGTTTCGAGAACTGAATTAAACTTGCCTTACCTAACCAGCCAGTTTGGTTATGCTGATCGGATCAGGATATACTTTGTGGATAACCTTCACCTACTACCCAGCCCTGGGATCTAGGATTTTCTGGAAAATACCCTATTTTAAGCCCTTGTAGTGACAAGGCACTTAGTGCAACAGGTATGAATCCTTGCGCCCGGGAAAGCGCAATTTTCAAAAAAAGTAGTTAAATCTCCAAATCTATGAACCCCACCCCCTACTGCTTGTCATAAATCAGGCGCGTTCTAGTGCAAAAACACACTTCTGGCTCAGGTAAACCACTTTTAAAGTGGTTTAGCTGTTCCAGCAGTAATGTGCCTGGATTTGCCGTACAAAAGCTATAAATGTGTAGCTTCATACGGTTGTAGTGCGACACGCCTCCCACACGCACCCCTTTCTCAATGCGCATTGCAAAGTGCCGCGGGAGCTCTCTAATGCACCTAATATTGGAATGTGGCTGATTAAAAATATAGCGAACGGGGCTGAAAAGATGGCAGACTTTTGGCACAGCCCCATTCATACTGCCCTTTGTCTTGGAGATTTGTGCCCCCCAACCCCTTTGCACAAACAAAGGGTAGTAGAAAAAGGGATGACGGGTTTGTTCACTGCATCGCTATTTTTATCACCCCAGAGCACGTGTTTCTCTGGTCTATTTTCTCTTTGCATTGCTATTTTATATATCTTTCAGTCTTATAGCCCTGTCCCCCTTTCAGTAGAGCTGCTGCCTCAGGAGGAGAGAGGAATTAAAAAGAAGAAATTGCGCATGACCATGGCAAGGAAAAGTTGCCCAACGCTTCATCCTCATGCATAAGAGACACACCACCTTTTACAGCCCAAGAAGGACCTCTGGGACACGAACCTACCAGACAATGATAGTTGTCTTTTCTAAAGTGGGACAACTCTGTAAAGAGGGGGAATCGAAGGGGAGATATGATTCATTTGAATAAGTAATGTAACTAAATCCCCTGCATGAGATATATGGTATAAAGTTGTTTTGTGTAAAACCTCTTTTAAAAGATAATGGGGCACTTTATCCATCTGAAGGAAAAAAAAGTTCAGTCTGCAGAGGCAGAAAACCTTCTAAATGATAGGAACTGTGAATTTTGGGAATTATGCCCAAAACGGTCCAGCGGCACATTTGGGGTTTAGACCATGACTTAGAACTAAATAATATCCACAGTTATATAAATGTATAAAATTCTTGTTTGGAACATTGATCCAGTCTGATAGCCACTTGGGGTCAAAATTATTCCTTTTTAAGGGCAGATTACTTCATGCCTCTTGGGTTTCTTACACCCTTCTGGATCAATATATAAAACAGGCACCGCTTACCATACTCTTAAACCCCCCAACCCCCCCCCCCCCCCCCACCCTTCATTCACATCTTCTTAACACCACTGGTTGTACTTGACTGATTTATGCTCTTTTTCAACGGTACAACATAACATAAACCAGAAAAAAACAGGAGCAGCGTGGAGTAGGCTGTGGACAGAACCAGGAGACAACAGGTACAACATCCAAGAAGGACAGGCCACAGCACATAAACACTTTAACAGATATAGAGCATAGAGAATAACACAGAAAAAGCTTGGCACAGGAACATAGCCAGAGGGAACCAGATTAGAACCAGAAGTAGCACAACAGGCGCTCAACATAATATTCAAGAGTTAGGTTTAAAACAAAAATCATCGGGTACGGGTGTAGAACAAAAATCTAGGAATTCCAAACTAAAAACGGGCCAGGCAAAGTAAAAAAAGGGTTTGATGGATTTTCCACTACATGGATTAACTTTCAACATGTAGGCAAAGATAAATAATTAAGATTATTATGAAATACATTGCTATTCTGGTTTTGCTACCTTTCTGAGTTATCGGAGTTCTTATCTCCTGCTTGTTTTAACAAGCCTCCCTATCGACCACCTCTTTTTACTGTAGTCGCCCTGGCTGAGCTGGTGAAGTCACTGAATGCTGTGTCTTATCAGCAACCCAGGAGCTTGTTTATCTTTGTTTCTGACAAACTTTAAAGAGTTATTCCGACACTTTAAAATGCTCATTAGTTTGTCGGGCATGATGAAAACTAGAAGACAGGAAGAATACTTACCTCCTGGACACTTGTTCTGTTGCAGCGCCCATAAAAGTAATCCCAGATGTAGCTGTGAACCTTCATCATTCTTTCTGTCTTCTATTTTTCATCATGCCCGACAGATGAACAAACATCTTGAACTGCCAGAACACCCCTTTAAGCCTTAAGAGCTCTTTAGCCTTGTGACCTCCATCACCAATGTCCCTCTAACAGGGTCATCTACAAAAAGCAGAGCTTAAATGTCAGTCTCTGCTCTAGAACCACCCCCAACCTGAACAGGAAGTGAAACCCAGAAGCTAACTGTGAAAAGCAGGCTCTGTAAAACAGCCAGATAAAAAAAAAAAAAAAAACTTTTAGGTAACATCTACAGGAACAGCAGCTAAACAAAACTGTTTTAGGAACTGTACTGTGCTGTAGCTGACATGGAACAGGAACCAGAAAAAATTCTCGTGTTAAAAGGTCCATTGGAACAGAAGTCAGAAGGAACCATATCAGGAATTGCTTTGTAAACTTAACATTGATAATCAGGCAATGAGTTTGATATTTTTCAGGGTCTTAATAGCAAGTCTTAAACCCTTAGTGACCACCAATACAACTTTTTTTGGTTGGGCAGAAATAGGCCATCGTGTTGACTATACAAAATAAAACAGAAGTTAAGCTGTCTACTTCTAGCAATATTTCTGCTATTCTTATGGCCTGGAGAGCAGAAACCTCTGATTCCAGCCCTATAATGAAGGCCCACAGGTCTGTTTTTAGTCTATGCTTGACAGCCATAATATACTACACTGCATGCTGTAGTTTTGCACTGTATTATATTAGCGATGAAACTAATTGTATGTTTAAGTTTCCAAATGGTATTACACTTTGGAGGGAAAAAAAAGTTTAATAAAGGCATGAAAAAAAAATCCCAGTTAAATAAAGATCCCATTTTCCTTTTCCCTTATTTCATTAACATGAAAAATATATATATATATATAAATAAAAGAAACACCTGTATACATATTTGGTATTGTTGCAGCTGTAATGCCCTAAATGAAAAGATCAAAAGATTGTGTATCTCACATGGTGAGCAGGGTAAAAAAAATTATAAACTTCAACAATGCTGTTCTTTATTACCTGGTTTCCAAAAAATAAAACTGGAAGCTGTCACAATGTTACATGAACCCAAAATGATTGCAATTAAAAATACAAATCATCCAGAGATAAATAAACACTAATAGAGCTCCACTGACGTTGAAATAAAAATGTTTGAGGTTAAGAGAAACACATTAAAAGTAAGTAAAAACAAAAAAAAGAAAAAAACAAGCAAAATAAAAAGAACAATAAATTATTTATACATTTCATAATGGACCCAGGGAATAAAGTTATTATGCTATGCTAACCGCAAGATGAATGGCAAACTTGCTATTTTTTTTCATTCCTTCCACAAAGAGATAATAAAAGTTAATCATTGTTACATCAAGTTTTATGTGCCACAAAATTGAGCAATTAAAAATTTAAACTCATTCCACAGGAAAAAAAAAAACAAGGCCACACGTCACTGTGTCGGTGGGAAAAAATGTTGCAACTGATGATTTTGAAATTTTTAGAAAAAAACCCTACTGCCTGAAACTACATTAAATACATATGTGCATTATATATAATATATATATATAATATATATATATATATATATATATATATATATATATATATTATATATATACACACACACACACACAACATTCTTGTTCCTGCAACAAGTTATCATTCAATACAACATGTGATCACTGAGGCCAATGATTGTTTTGTGGTCACATGATCGGTGAATTGGGCACTAACACAGCAGCAGGAGAGGTGAGTACATATTCATTTTTTATTTTAATGCCATCTCACACAGTAGGGAGTTTTCCAAAGACCTCTGAAAATCCCTATAACAAAATCATAATTAGAAGCATCCCAAAAAGTAGCATAGTACTGTACAGAGGCAGCACTCAGAAAAGAGTAAGATGCCCATAACCTGGATGCAGCTGTTAGGTGTGGTTGACTAAAACAGACAGAACAGCATAAGCATTGAGCTGTGTTATGCTGACACTAAGACAATAGACCAGATGACCTGCTAGGACAAATATAACACTAAGACAGAATGGCTTAGAGCAGTGTTCCTCAACTCCATGACGTCAAGGCCCACCAACAGGTCATGTTTTCAGGCAATCACATAGAATACACTGACAATGATCATATCACCTGTGCAATAGCCCGAAACATGATCTTTTTGTGGGCCTTGAAGATTGAAGTTGAGAAACACTATGTTTTTAAGGGTTTTTTACCCTTTGACTGGCATACAATGCACCTAACTGAGCCGGCTACGATGTCTAATGCACCTAATGAATGTGTTAGGTGCATTGTTCAAATGCCCCTAACATGAAGGGGTGTTCTGGGGGTGTTATGGAGGTGTGTCGCACCACACTCGTAATATTAGACACATATATGAATGTGGTTCGGCAAAACTAGGTGCAGTACTGCTCCACCAGGCAGACCTATCTCAATGTGATCTGCCTGAGGAGTCGCTGTAAGGGGCAAAAATGTCCAATATTTCTCAACTTACACCAGTACATTAATAAAAAGTAATTTATTATAGTTATCAAACTGTATAAAATTTAATTATTTAAATTTAATTAAAAATCTGATCATATAATATTAATATAAAAATATATAATATCCCAAAATAAGTCATAGAATAAGTCATAGAATCTTAAACTAATTTTACATTAAATAACCCACTGATTATGTTGTTCAGATTTTTAAAATTTTACTTTTTACTACATTAAATTTCAAATGTATTTTTGCGTCCCCCTTTTTTTCCACTTACAAGAGCCAACAGCACGGGTAGGTTGCTGGGACCTGTGGTCCCCAAAGCAGGTCGTACCAAGTTTCTATTCACTGCTTGTTTTTTTTTAAAATCCCTATTTTCCGCCTGTCTATCCCTTAATAAATTTATGTGCATTACTTATTATAACGCTAGGCGAGGTGCAATGAACTTTAAACACCATTTTATGTCCACAAAAAAACTATTTTTCATAAAATCAGGCGCATCTCGACTATTCACTTCGACGCGCCTTCCTTCATACATGTCGTCCTAGCTTAGAGAGTGTAATGGATACATGTAAACAGCAGCGTTTTTCAATTCTTGCAATATTTACAATTTTTTACCATTATTAGGAGTTTTAGTACCTACTTTATATAACATTGCTATGTTTTTTAAGGTGTTTTAAAAAGTAAAGGGACAGACAACTACATCTACAAAACCTAAAAAAAGGACGGTTACAGAGCCCTCAGAAAACCAGACCCCGTGGTCTTTAGATGAAGTTACTGCCCCCCCCGCAAATGGGGCCTCCGTTCACTATTGTATCAGTGCTATAGAGGAGAATATTTCTATACTATTACACCAAATGAAATATGGCATTATTTATTTGTCTACTTTTAAAAATAGAGATAGGTATAGTATGAGATTTATAAGATTGTATGGAGCTGTAATGCAAAAGTGTACATGAAATTGTGAGTGAATTTAGGTGGTAGAAAAACTAGAGAAAGTCCAAAAACCTGTTTTCATATTTTTAATTTGTTGAAACTTTACCTCCTTTATCTTTTACATCCTATGGTATAAACAATCTAAAAGATTTAATTTATGTGCATACATTTGGCATTTAATGAATACATTCTAATGACTACCACTAATGTTTTAAAATTTTTAAAAAAATTCAATCACAAAAAAGTTTAAATTTTCCCCTTTAAAAGTTTTCCATAATTGCAAAAAATGGAAAATTTGGGGGTCTATGAAAGCTGGACAGATCCAAAAATGACAAGTAGGGGAAATAAAATGAAATACAAAGCGGGGTTTTAAAAGGAAGGTTAAAAAAAACTGTTAGAAGAACCCCATAAAGAGTAAGTGGAGCCATCTTAGCTAAAAGATATGAAAAAAACCATTCCCCATTTTCCCGCCTTCAGGCTCAATGGCTGGACTAACTGAACCCGTACAGCAACTCTGGCCCCATAGCTATTGGGAAAAAATAAACGTGCACTAATTGCTGACAAAAAACTCATACACCCCCCCATGGGGCTGTTTTTAAAAATTTTTTCCCAGTATGCTTTTTTTAAAACCCCCCAAAGAAGCTAGGGACAGGGGGTAAAAAGGATTCCACAGAATGGGAACAGCACCAATATCCTCAATGGAGCAATGCAGGTCCTAAAAATGCACAGCACGCCCAAAATTTGTGTGTAACCTCTACTCCCACTTAAAGCCCAAAAAATTGTAAAAAAGATGGACACGCATCATTAAAAGTAAAAAACAGAACACCTTTTTTTCCATATGATACCAAAAATACAATCGCAACGTTTCACCCCTTTAAACAGGGCCTTTCTCAAGTGCTGAGAAAGGCCAGGGTTTTTAAGGCTGAAACTTGCAATAAAGGGTTTTCCCCCTTTTTTCATTTTTTAAGATGCTTCCTCCATTTTTTGTAAAATTTAGGGAGCAGAGGAATGTCTGTACTTTGTGTTGGCCCCCAGAAATGCGGGGCAGCCCGCTAATCAATTTTAGGTGTCAAAAATGGGGTTGAAACCCAGGGGCCCCACATTTGTATTTATGCCCCCTTTCTGTATTGCCTTATTTATATCAATTTAGTACCTAAACCCCCCCCTCAGCATTGAGGAAAAGTAGGGTTGTTCTTTTGGTATTTTTGCATTTGTGAAAATCTCCCCATGTAATTTTTAAAAGGGGGGCAATTTCTCAAAAATTCGATTCGGTGACTTTTAAAAAATTTTCCCGAAAAAAATTCGTTTCGTTTAAATTACTTCGGCACGAATCGCGTTAAAAAGCACTATTCCAGGCTGCACAACCTGCAGGGTGTGTAAAAAGTTTGCCATGCTTAAAATTTCAGAGGGGCTTGGTTTGGCTTTTATACATTTGGTTTTGATTCACCCGATGACTGCCGCCGCTTTAGAATCGCTTCATATAAAATTCCCTGGGCACTTAAGAGGGCCAAAAATGACCAAAAAAAGAAAGGGGGAAAGTAGCCCGATAAATCATGCCCCGAAAGCGGAAAAAAGCAAGCTGAGACTCAGGACAAATTTTGACAGAGTGTGGGAGGTGACGGCGGCAGGGACAGCAGCATGAGGGAGGCAGGGGACAATGACCCTTCGGAGGGGGCAAAACACAGGAACCACAGAGTGGCACAATGACTGAGAGCGGAGGTCACGGCGGCAGCAGTAAGGTCAGGGGATGGCACAATGACATTTGGGGGTGGAAAAAAGAGGAAGCCACGAATGGCCAATGACGAGAGCGGAGGTCACGCGGGGAGCAGCAGAGGCAGGGAGGGCACAATGACATTTGGAGGGGGGTGGCAAAACGTTTAGGGCCACAGAGTGGGACAACCACACTGTGGAGGTCCAACACAGCAGCATAGGTCGGCAGGGGACAATGCATTTTGGAGGTGGCAAAACATTTTTGGCCACAGAGTGGCACAATCACCAGTTTTGGAGGTCAGGCGGCAGCATATAAAAGGCAGGGAGTGGGACAAGACATTCTGGAGGTGGCAAAAAAGGAGGGGCCACAGAGTGGCACAATGACTGAGAGCGGAGGAGGGGGGGCAGCAGCATGAGGGCAGGCAGTTGGACAATGACATTCTGTAGGGGGGCAAAACAGGGGGAAACCACAGAAGGGACAATGACTGAGAGCGAGGTCAGGGGGAGCGCATGAAGGGCAGGCAGTGGCACAATACTTCTGGAGGGGCAAAACAGTATTAGGCCACAGGTGGGACAATCACACAGTGTGGATCACGGTGGCAGCAGTTGAGGTAGGCAGTGGCACAATGACATTCTGGAGGGTGGCCAAAAAAAGGAGGGAAACCCCCAGAGTGGCACAGACTGAGGCGGAGGTCCGGCGGCGCCATGAGGTCAGGCAGTGGCACAATGCACAGTTGGAGGACAGGCAGCAACCACAGCAGGCAAGGTCAGACAGTGGACAAGACACGTGTGGTGTCACGGGAACAGCAACGCACGCGCATGAGGTCAAGAGTGGTACAATGCAGAGTTTGGGTGGGTGGCAATACCCGTCCCCTGGTAAAGATGGGGGTGGCAGATGGAGAAACGGCAGCAGATGTGTGGCATCAGGGGGGGGCGGCATCAAAATAGGGCGAAGGGAGGGAGTTTGAACCCCCGCTGACGCCTAAGGCATTGGGGTTGGAAATTTGGCCGATCCACGCCTATTCTCTTGCAAAGGTCAGTCGTTCCACATTTCCCCCTGGACAAACGGGTTCCCTTGGGGGAACATGGCCCCCCCCCCCGCACGAAAACCCGCTCTGAGCCCCACTACTGGCCCGGGGAGGACAGCTTCTCCACGCAAACTCGGCAAGTTCG
>JAODAL010063929.1:0-18987 GCA_025379985.1 Phyllomedusa bahiana
AACTGGGTTGGTCATTTTGGGTATAAAGGGTTAGTCTCATCTATGAGGGATCCTAGTTGTACACCACCCTTTTTTTCTTTTCCCCAATCGTTTCTACTTTTGGGTGTTCCAATCATATGCAGTATATTCTACTAGCCATGTGCCCAAGTCCATATGATGCAATAACAATCATTTTGTAGCTCGTAATGCTACTCCTATGTATTACTTGTACTATTTGTTACTGTTTTACAATTAACCCCTTAATGACATCCACTGCCTTTTGACGGGGGGCAGTATATGTCTTCCGAATGCCAAAAGATGTCACTTCCTTCAGAATGGGTTTACAGCATCCAGCACTGCAGCTGTGCTAAGAACAGAGCTGTAATTAACAGCTTCATTCCTACAGCAGTCTATGTGCATGGGCGGGATTGGAGGAAACCCCTGAACCCGGCCGTTTAACCCTTTGATTGCCATGGTCTTTGACCGTGGCATAATCAAATGGGATTTCCTTGCCTCATTAGGTCATCAGGATTCCCAGATGTTTGTAAAGTCAGCTCTGGGGACCTAGAATAGCCCTACAACTGTCTGTATATTAAGTCTGCTGTCAGGACACACTGGGGCACATTTATCAAGGCAGTTGCGCCAGAATTCTGGCACAATTTGCACCAAAAATAATGTCTTACAAGCTTTACACCACATTTACTATGTGTTTTAGACAGTTACAGATGCTTCTGCACCTCGTCTGACAAAGGGTGTGTGTGGCCTCGTCAAAAGGGGCGTGGTTTCACGGGAAACGGGTGTGGCTTAAAATACGACAAAAATGCGCCAGAATTGTGTTGCAGTTTGTGGCATAAAAGTAAGCCAACTTAAAGATGGTACAAACTTAGACTAGGTAGTTTTAACCTGTGCCAGATTTATCAACAGTTTGATAAGTGTTACGCATTGTAAGACTGTCTGGTCTAACTTAAAACTGTCTTACAGTTAGACACAATTGATAAATGTGCCCCACTGTGTGTTGCCCTGAGAGCAGCCTGTGTCATACTGACCCAGAATGTAATGTATTAGCATTCAAAAGTATGATAATATATTAGGTGTTAACAAAAAACCTAAAGAAGTGTGAAAAAAAATAGAAATAAATAATTGTGCACACATTTCACACAAAAAACCTCTACACATATTAGGTACCCAAACGGTCATAATAATCTGTAAAATTAATCTAAAAAGTGTGAAACGTGAATGTCTTTAAAAATAATTTAAAAAATCAATGCAAAAAAATGTTTTTTAATGTTCATGCTGCAAAAAAATAAATAAATAAAAATACAGTAATTAATTTGTATACTCAAAGTACATCTCCAACAAATATAACTTCTCGCATAAAGTCCTCACACAAATACGTATCTGAAAAAAATAAAAAAAGTTATCTCTGTTGAATTGCATGGTGGCAAAAAATAAAAAAATTGCTGGTCTTTAAGGTCTTTTTTTAGGCCTCGTGTTTAAGCAGTTAAAAAATAAATCACATTTATTATTCCACAAAGTGAGCATTTTAAAAAACAAGAAAACTGCAAGAGCGAAGTTGCTTTTTTCATCATCTCATTCCCTAAAAAAAGCTAAAATGTAATCAAAAAGTGTATTAACTCCCAAATAGTACAACTAGTACAGAATGATACAGCTCACTCCATAGAAAACAAGACCTCATGTAAAAAAAAAGTTATGGTTTTCAGAATATGCGAATATTCCTATTTTAAAAGCTTTTTTCTTCTTTTTTAATGTAGAATAACATAACAAAAACAATATAAATTAATATGTCTACAACTGTACTGACCTGCAGAATAAAGTTGACAGGCACAATCAACCTTGGGAAAATCAAACAAAAACCTATGGTGAAATTGCATTTTATTTTCCATTGCAGCCTACATAAAACAAGTATTACATTTTTCAATACATTACATACATGAAATGGTTCTATTATACGGCTGTGTTGACATAAACTTAAAAAGTTATGGCAAAAAAAAAGTTATGGCAATAAGTATTGTGGCATAAAGGTGTTAATGATACTATTGTACATAAATGTTTACTTTATATTATAATGGAAAGTATACAGAATGTTCGCTCAAATAGAATGTATACGGTATGTGTTTGCTTTTTTTTTTAGATCAATATGTTATGGAAATATAGGCATTTTCTGAAACCTTGTGCTATGAGCTTTTCCATACATGATTTATCTCCATTAAACTGTTATTAGCATTTTCAAAGCTGTAAAATGAACAGTTAAATGTCCAATTATTTTGCTGTTTGCTTGTATTGGATTCAAGTTCTATCACACTGTGCCAGGTCTTATTGATTTTCTGTGTGTTTAAGCATGACCTGTAGAGTCAATGTACTTAGTAGTGTAGTCATGCAGTAACTCATTTTTAAGGAATAGTACTAGTGGCACTACACCTTTACAACACAACATAACTGAGAAATACTTAAAGTGTTCCTCCTTAAAGACTTCTTATCTGTTCACTCACTCAGAATTCACTAACAGAATCCATACCACAGAGATGGATTTTCAATTTCAGTGAGAGATAAGCTTTTAGAAGTATATGAAAGGGAAAGATGATGCAGAAGCAAAAGACTAGATTCTATAAGTGTAAGGGGACGTTCACACGATTAATGGCACGGAATTTCAACGAGGAAACGACGTGGACTGCCCGAGACAGACTTCTGCCTTTTGTGCTGTTGGTATTTGATGGCGTGAACAGTATGTGCCGAGAAATATTCAAGTAATTCACACACACATACATGCACAAAACATAAATACACACACAAATACATATATACACATACATATTCACATACAAATACACACATAGACACACATACATAAACCACATACATACAAACACATTACAAACACACATACATACACATTACAAACATGCATACATTCATACACGCACACATACATATACACACTAGTGTTGAGCGATTATTATCGACAAAGTTGAAATCGGCACGGTATTTACGTTGATCGGATTTTTTAGATCACGCCATAATTTTACTTAAAATCTGTGCATAATCTATTCATATCGCGCCATTTTCGGCGCTTCCTGTCATTTTGGCGGCCAGCAAATCAGCTTACAGAATAGAGCAGGGTGAGATGTGTGTGCAACGTCATGACTGGGATGTGTATGGTTGCGATTGGCTGGAAAAATCACATGACCTCGTTTTACATAGAACAGCCCTTCCTGTTCATGATCAGTGTGTGTCAGCGTCTCATAGCAGTAGGACGTGCGCTCTGCCTCTGTCCAAACAGCTCAGCAAACAGCTCAGCGAAATTATTCTATTTTTTCACAGAGACAGCTCTACTTTTAGCTGTGATCCTTAGAAGTTAGTTAGATCAGAGATTTGCAGATTTTAGGTAGTTAGGCAGAGAATTTTAAAGGAGCATCTACCGCTGTAAAGTCACGGAGGGGAGCGGGGTGGAGGCCCGCGGGCGAACACAGACAAGCTCTATAAAGGATACTGGATATTGTACAGCCAAAACTTTGTTTAGACATTGCATTGCCTTATATTAGGATACAGATCTTTTCTAGTAACTGCAGGTCTATTTGTTAGGTGCAAAACTCCACTTTTATTATCAGTATACATTTCAGATAGGTGTTCTTTTTAAATTTTGCCCAGTCCAGCTTTGTTGATATAGCCACCTTGCAGTTAAATTTGAATACAGCAATTTTGTAGTCACCACAGGTTGATAGGTGCCAAAAAATACCTTTTATTATCCCGTATACATTTCAGATACGTGTTTTTTTCACTTTGGCGCAGGCCAGCTGTGTTGATAGAGCCACCTTGCAGTTAAATTTGAATCCAGCAACTTTGTAGTCACCACAGGTGTACTGATAGGTACCAAAAATACCTTTTAATATCCGTATACATTTCAGACAGGTGTTTTTTTCACTTTTGGTCAGTCAAGCTTTGTTGATAGATCTACTTTGCAGTTAAATTTGAATACAGCAATTTTGTAGTCACCACAGGTGAATTGATAGGTGCCAAAAAATACCTTTTATTATCCCGTATACATTTCAGATACGTGTTTTTTTCACTTTGGCGCAGGCCAGCTGTGTTGATAGAGCCACCTTGCAGTTAAATTTGAATCCAGCAACTTTGTAGTCACCACAGGTGTACTGATAGGTGCCAAAAATACCTTTTAATATCTGTATACATTTCAGACAGGTGTTTTTTTCACTTTTGGTCAGTCAAGCTTTGTTGATAGATCTACTTTGCAGTTAAATTTGAATACAGCAATTTTGTTTTGATTTGAGGGATTTGAGAATAGCTGTGATTTGCTGTCTTTCCAAAACTCTTCCATACCTTCTAAAATTTTTATCTTTCTGAACATGGAGCGAAATTCAGGTGGTAAGCGAGTAAAGAGGGGGGTAGGACATGGAGGTAGAGGTACGAGAGAAGGTGCTCCTTCCAGTGCTGGCGACAACACGCATGCCAGCGGATCGTCAGTTGCAGGACCGTCAGGCCTGTCATCGCTGGGTCAGGGCCCTGTGAATCTCAGTAACGAACAGCATCGCCAATCTGTTCTTCAGTGGTTAATGCAACCTGCATCCAGCAGTCTTACCTCCTCGTCCTCCCAGTCACAGCCACAAATGTCGTCATCAGCATCATCAGCATCCGTCCAACATGAAGCGAAGGCAGCCCAAATGTCAACTCGTGTACCCACCACTGTGGATAATCCATTTTCTGAAGACCTCTTTGATGACAAAATGCGGATGGGGTCAGAAGGCATGTTAAAAGATCAAGAGGCCAAAGAGGATGATTTTCTCTGCTCTGACGCCCAGTTACTGATGCCATCAGAGGAGGAGAAGGAAGCCGGTCAATCGGCAAAAATCCCGGGCGGTCGGCAATGCCTTGCAGTCCCTCTTGCTTGTAGCCCGCAGCTCCTGGATGCAGAATGTCAGGACGACGAAGTCACCTGTGTTGATGATGATGATGACGACATTGCGGACTCCTTTTTCCGGCACTTTTTAAATGTGGGGGTCATGCAGGTTTGGGGCTCATGCTGTGGCCCAGGACAGGTATAGTCAATGTCCAGTGAAACTAAAATGGTGGTTGAAAGACTCCTATTTCCTGCACTTTTTAATCTGTGGGTCAGACAGGTTTAATGGTCATTCTGCGGTACAGGACAGATATAGTTAATGTCCAGTTCAACTAAAATGGTGGTTGAAAGACTCCTTTTCCCAGCACTTTTTAATCTGTGGGTCAGACAGGTTTAATGGTCATACTGCGGTACAGGACAGATATAGTTAATGTCCAGTTCAACTAAAATGGTGGTTCAAAGACTCCTTTTCCTGGCACTTTTTAATTTGGGGGTCAGACAGGTTTAATGGTCATACTGTGGTCCAGGACAGGTATAGTCAATGTCCAGTTCAACTAAAATGGTGGTTCAAAGACTCCTTTTTCTTGCACTTTTTAATCTGTGGGTCAGACAGGTTTAATGGTCATACTGTGGTACAGAACAGGTATAGTCAATGTCCAGTTCAACTAAAATGGTGGTTGAAAGACTCCTTTTCCCAGTACTTTTTAATCTGTGGGTCAGACAGGTTTAATGGTCATACTGCGGTACAGGACAGTTATAGTTAATGTCCAGTTCAACTAAAATGGTGGTTGAAAGACTCCTTTTTCCGGCACTTTTTAATCTGGGGTCATGCAGGTTTGGGGCTCATGCTGCGTTCCAGGACAGGGATATTCAATGTCCAGTTCAAGTAAAATGATGGTTCAAATCATACTGCCTTCTGGCACTTTTTAATTTGTGGGTCATGCAGGTTTAAGGGTCATGCTGTGGTGCAAGACAGGGATAGTGAATGGTCTGTGATTTTTTTTCTGTGGCTTTTATAACCTAATTGTCTTGCCTAAGATGTAGCACATATACAGTTTGCTGTTGTGGATGTTAATTCCAGCTTCTCCATCCCTGTTTGGGTGTAAGAATGAAGGTGTTGTTCCTCTCCCATAGACTTTAATGGTCATTGGCGATAATCTATTATCGACTATCGGATATCTTATTGATAAGTGCCGATATCGACTATGGACCCGATGACGATAGTCAACGTAATCGCTCATCACTAATACACACATATTTGAATTCTATTACTGATTTTTGAGGTCGTAAACAGGTAAAGGTATATCCTAGCCTGATAAAATAAAGGGGTTTTCACACTACAAAGATTAGCTTTCACCATGAAGGGTTAAGTAATTAAAGACTTTTTCTAAAAAAAACATTGGTCAATAGATTTTACTGTAGTCATGGGATAAGAAATATTTTATGTGCTCTGATTGAACACAGGTCTCTATGGTTACCTGGTCACCAGACCACAACTCTGTTATCTGATAAACTGAGAGAGCAGAGAGCAGGGAGTGATGTCACCAGGACAGCTCCAACAGGAATGACTAATTATCTCTAACAACATCACAGATAAGCCATTGTTTTCAGTCCCCACAGCACATGTACCTTTAGTACTCCTCCTGCACTTGTCAGTGTCATGGTTCAGCTTCTTACAGAGTGTAAAACTGCTTGTACCTCAGTGAAAGTGTGTGGGGAGAAAAACACTTTAGTGGTTTATATCTTCATTATTGGCCATCAATATGATATTGATGTAGATCTAAATATTAGCACCCCCCAACCAGCTGTTTGAAGGGGCTAAGCTCTTGTGTGAGCACTGCAGTCTCTGCAATGTTTGCATTTGCTTCAACTTTAGTAGCAGCAGTTCAAGGTATTCCAGTACTGTTTCAGTAACCTTGCACCTTGGTTATACCTTGCATCAATGCTATGATAAATATGTACATTGGTTGCAAGTATGAACAGTGGTTGCACTGATGCAAACAGTGAAGGGCCTGGGGGGCTTACACAAGTACCATGGCCCAACTCAATCAACTGTTTTAGTAGGGGTGCTGGGAGTCTGACTCTTACTAATCTGATATTGCTGGACTATTATACTATTATACTATTACGAGTTAGGTCATCCATTGATATAAGTTATATAACAAAGCTAAATAATGTCTTTAAGGAGAATGGGAAGGATGAGATGAGGTTAATGATGCTCATAAGTGGAAAACAAGGCATTTTTAATTATAAGATATATGCTTCTCATTTTTATTTGTGCCATTCATTTTTGAAAACTTGCTTATAATCAAAGGTATAACTTACCCTGTTAACGACCATCCGCTATATATGCTGATGGATGTTGCAGCAACATTTTTTGGTTTGGGGCTCTCAGTGATGCAACTACGCTAGGAACAGAGCTGTTAGCAACAGCTTTATTCGTAAAGCAGCCACTGAGCATGGCAGGAATCGGAAAAAGCCTTTGACCTCTATCATTTATCCTTTCGCTTGCTGTGGTCCAAAATTCTAACATGAACAAAGAGGACTCCCCAGTCCAGTGTGGTAAATGCGTTTCCAAGTATTCTGTTGTAGCCTGGCAAAATCCTTTATTAAGGCCCCAGGGCTGTTTGTACAGTAAGCCTGCTGTAAAAGGATACTGTGTTATGCTCTAACAACAGCCTGTGTCATACTAATACAGTTTATAATGTATTAACATACAGCAGTATGGTGCTACATTGAAAGTATACAATAAAGTTAAAAAAGAGCCATACTTCAATGGGAGTGAAACAAAGACATTTTTTATAGCAAATAAGTGTGAAAAATATAAATATAATATAACCCTAAAAATTTAATGTAAAAAAAAATTATTGTGCATACAATACGTTAAAAAAAACTATGCATTTTAGTTACCCACATGACCATAAAAAGCTGTAGAATTAAATTAACAGGTTTTAAGTATGAAACGTGAATGGTACAAAAAAAAAGTTAAAAAGCCAACACAGAAAAACTCTTTTGCTTCTATTCTTGATAAAAAATAGATAAAAAATTACATCTTCTCTGACATAACATAAGACCTTTAACAGCAGCATCACAACAAAAATAAAAAAGTTATACTTGCTGAAATAAAGAAAAGCAAAAACATAATTTGTTACGGTTTACACACTCTTCATTTAATACATATATTATTAAAAAAAAATTTGACAGCACTTTAAGCTATTTATACACTATTTATTTATTTGTCTTCTTTTTTCACTTTTGCTGTCTTTTATTCAGAAATTGAGAAAGGTGGATGCGGGGATCCAGGAATTCCTGTATATGGTAAAAGGAACGGCAGCACTTTTCTGCATGGGGACATTCTAACATTTGAATGTCAGTCAGCTTTTGAACTTGTTGGAGAAAAAACAATCACATGTCAACAAAATAACCAGTGGTCTGGAAATAAGCCAAGTTGTGTTTGTAAGTGTCTTTACAGTATTTTTTTAAGAAGAAAATTTTGAAACTAAAATATTATACAGCATACACAGTTTTACAGTACAATATAAGGATATCTATCTATATGTCTCTCTATTTATCTATGTTGCTGTTATTTTTTTTTGGATTCATATTAGTAGCTATGATCGTATACTGTGTATTTCATTTGAAATAGATTGAAAGATTAGAAGAACCTTAAGATCAGCTATATTACTGTATTTATTTAATCTATCTGTTTACAGTCCTCTTCTAATATCATGTTTATACCCCTCACCGCAGTCTCGTGCTTTTTTAACTTTACTACACCGTCTGGAATCATCCTTTCACCAAACTACCCAGATGAATATGGAAACAACATGAACTGTGTGTGGTTAATAATCTCAGAGCCAGGAAGCAGGATTCATCTGATCTTCAATGACTTTGATGTGGAGCCACAGTTTGATTATGTTGCTGTGAAGGATGAGGGCATTGCGGATTTGCCTGCTCTTGGAACATTTTCAGGGAATGAAGTACCCTCTCAGATTGCAAGCAACAGTCACATTGTGCGCTTAGAATTTCAATCTGATCATTCAACAACGGGAAGAGGCTTTAACATAACTTATACCAGTACGTACTATTCCAAACTTTGAGACTAGTTTATACTTATTCTGATCTTTATGTGTATATGTAGTATATTTCCTTTGAAGTTTTTATTTTCCTCTTATATAATTATCAATACTGTGGTTTTTCAAATTACAATGATGTCAGATTACATTCAGAATACATTAATTTCAATAAACAATGATCTTTTTTGGGACACTGCATCTTGAAACCAAACACACCATACAATGTCCCAGACACTGCTAATCTGTGGCACATGTAATAGACTGAAAGATCCAGTCAATTATCATTAATATTTTACTTGTAAACTATCTGTATTAGTGCAGTGCATGCAGTGAGTGGTGGTCTAGTAGCGCCTCTATACAGTACAGTGCAGTGCTATATGTTCTGTACTTATCTTTACTTGTGCTAAGATAAGCGACTCTTTTGGGCACCAGGTAAGAGTAGACCCATTTCCTGTTTTCTGGTATACAGTGTGTACACTAAATGACCCAAGGAAGCTCCTGTCCTCAGTAAAGAAAGTAACTTCCAGCAGCTCTTTTTGAATTTATATGTAAGGACTTGTTTATGTGGATTAGTTATCTGCCTCATTTTCTTTAATCTCCATTTTGCATTTTGTTGGGTTGAGGCTTTGAGGCTTGAGAACCAGATATACCAGTTTTCAATAGAGTTATGGTTTAAACACATATAATGGTGGCCTGGAACAATTATGTTGAGGGACCACTGCATCAAAAAGGTGATGTTTTAAACACATCAATACATTTTAAAACATATCATTTATACCAGGGGCGTAACTACCGGGGTAGCAGACAAAGCAACTTCCACGGGCCAGGTCGCTTAGGGGGCCCGCGCCCCGGGGCAGCTGCTATCACGTCTGCTACCCCGGTAATGCCGCTCCTGGGCCCGCCGGCAGTGAACATAGCAGTTCACTGGGGTGGGTGCAGAGCTGCGGGGCCCTGCCGGTCTGTTAAGCCAGGGGGGGCCCACCGCAGCCGTCTGCAGGCTCCGCCCCCTTGCTTCACAGTCTATCTGCCGACGCGCATACAATTAAGATGAATGGCGGAGCAGGGAGAGCTGTGCGCTCCCTGCCCCTGCCGTACATAGCTCTGCAGGCGGCGCGGCGGAAGTGACGTCATTGCGCCGCCTGCCGAGCTTCCTGTCCGCGGCCCCAAGCCTAAAGCAGCAGGCTTGGGGCCGGAAGGAGACAGAGACGTCGGGGGAGCGCGGCCAGGTAAGTAATAAGCTGCGGGGGGGCCCTAAAGGTGGAGGGGGGACTTTGCCTACAGGGGGCCCTAATAACTATTGTGGCTGACTATACCTACAGGGGGCCCTAATAACTGCGGGGGACGACTTTGCCTACAGGGGGCCCTAATAACTGGGCGGGGGGAAACTATGCCTACAGGGGGCCCTAGTAACTGGGGGCTGGGGGAACTATGCCTACAGGGGGCCCTAGTAACTGGGGGGGAAACTATGCCGACAGGGGGCCCTAATAACTGGGGGTGGGGAACTATGCCTACAGGGGGCCCTAATAACTTTGGGGGGGAACTATGCCTACAGGGGGCCCTAATAACTGAGGGTTGGGGAAACTATGCCTACAGGGGGTCTTAGTAACTGTGGGGGCGGAACTATGCCTACAGGGGGCCCTAATGACTGGGGGGAACTATTTGCCTACAGGGGGGTCCTAATCTACAGGGGGGACTATTCTGCCTACAAGGGGGCCCTAATCTACAGGGGGGACTATTCTGCCTACAAGGGGGCCCTAATCTACAGGGGGGACTATTCTGCCTACAAGGGGGCCCTAATCTACAGGGGGGGGACTATTCTGCCTACAAGGGGGCCCTAATCTACAGAAGGCCCTATTCTACCTACAGGGGTGGCCTAAGCTACAGGGGCCCCCATTCTACCTACATGGGAACCCTAAGCTACCGCCCGGGGGCCCGAAGCTGCCTATGTCTCCTCAAGCTACCTAGCTACTGCCCCACCGCCCGGGGGCCCCATTGTACCTACATACCGACTGGGGAGCCCCATAATTACCAGGGGGTAATTCTTACCATTTGGGCCATTATAAATGGGGAGTTTGTACATGGGGGGAGGGGGCACTCAGTTGGGAAAATGATAAAAAAAAAGTGAGGAGTCTCAGGTGTTTGTGTTGTAAATTTTACAGGGACGAGTGGTGGATGGAGTAAGTCATCATGGAGGTCTGGACCGAATAGAGAAGAAAAGGGAAAGTGAATGACTCCTCAGACAAGATGTCACCCGTGAGGCCCTAAATGTAAGTAAACTATTTGCAAAGCACCTGTGTACCTGGTATCTACCACTATATGGTCACTGTATGGCGGTTATATACAGTCTGCAAAGCCTGTGTACACTAGTATATACCACTATATGGCGGTACTATTGGTCTTTGTGTACTGATCAGTAATAGTGTAGGGGTATTATTCAGTCACTTTGTGGTCATGTTTTGGCGGTATAATCAGGTCCATATGTAGTAGAGTTATTGGTAATGTTGGTCTAGGTATAGTGGGATTTGTTTGGTAGCGGTATGATGGTGAGATGTATGGTGTGGTAGTAACTCCTGGTATTATCTAACAGCATTCCCTGGTAAATGTTCGTGGTCAGGGAGGTGAACAAGGGGGGAGGTAGGAGGCCCCATCCAAAAGTTTGCTTTGGGGCCCTGGCTTCTCTAGTTACGCCCCTGATTCATATAAACTTATTGTACAAAATGTCTGCCTTGTAAGGAAAATGTTTCTGTTTTGTTAAAATAATGTAAAAAAATCAACACTATAAACAATAAAAAACATTAGTTTTCATGTATTTTGACAGCCTTTGGTCAGAATGAATGCCATGATCCAGGAATACCAATAAATGGAAAAAGGTTTGGAGACAGATTTCTTCTTGGAAGCTCAGTGACTTTTCACTGCGATGAAGGCTTCATCAAAACTCAAGGATCTGAGTCTATCACTTGCATTATACAAGATGGCAATGTTGTGTGGAGTTCTACTGTCCCAAGATGTGAAGGTAATATTTTGCTACCACACAATACTTAAATTTGTGATCGTTGAATATATCATTTAAGAACTATCCATCACTCAACTATAAAACTTAACACATGACTGTGACGGAAAGTAAAACACAAGAGGTACAAGACCTGCACAAAAGGTGTGGTATAGAGCAACACATCTATCAGTCTTTGATTTTTTGTTCAATGTTTTCATATATTTCCAACACGGATAAATGGCCCAATGCACAATTTAATAAAGGATTCTGCGGCATCGTTTTCCCACAAGAAATACAAGTATTTACTAAAACAGACCTGTCAGGGAAGCTGGTGGTTTATCATTAAATTAAAACATTTTAATTTTAGGATTTTTGTTTTGTAGCCCCATGTGGTGGACATTTAACCGCATCAAGTGGAATTATCCTTCCTCCAGGCTGGCCTGGGTATTACAAGGATTCACTAAATTGTGAATGGATAATTGAAGCAAACAGTGGACATTCTGTTAAAATTACTTTTGAAAGGTAAATGCATGTATTGACATTATTTGTCTATGAACCTCATTTAAAACAGATTAAAATCATAGGTTGTCAAGAATTTGGCAATATGAAATATTGAAACAGGAGAAATGTTGCATGTTGATGAAAACTTTTTGACCAAAAGTAACTTATCCACAATGTTTTGTTTCATTGCATTTCAGATTATAGCATCTAGTATGATAGTATGACAGGATACATTTTCCCAGTATGTTTAAGCAGTTTAGGAATCTAAGTATGCCACTACAGACTTGCACTTGGATATTGTCAATCTTCTTTCCACCTCTTGTTCTTCACATTCAAGAAATTGATCTCTCCGCAGTATATAGGTCATATCTCTTTTATTTTACATCCATTTGGCTCATGATGAGCGTGATTATGCTTTATATGTCAATGTAAAGAAGCATCCATAGATTGTCACTTGTCCACATCTGAGTCCCCTAACAGGTTAAATCTGTGATCCTTAGAATTTTGTCATTAGCCTTCCAAAGATTAAGACTTCTGAAAGCTTGCTTGCATAGATCAATCAATGTGGGCATTGTTATTTGGGTTTTTATTCAGAAAAAAGAGAACTACCACTTTTATGATTTTTTTTTACATTTTTAATTTAAAATATTTGCAGACTTAGTCATTTGCAGACATAATAGTCAAAAACAGAGAGAAACATTAGGGATAACTGTAAAATGGGCAGGACAGATCTGGAAGAAAGGTGGGAGATAGAGAACATAAAAAGGAATGGTGAAATCATTGTTATAATATATACATTTTGCAGTAGAATTAAATAAACTATAACAGTGCAATTGAAGAAAAGTAGTAGCTTATATTTAAGGTACTTTTGTCATGTACCACTTAACCATAAAAAAGTAGAGTATAGAAGAGTAAACTAGTCTAGTCCTAAAAAGAATTATGACAGGAGACACATATGGTGCAGTCACATTGGAAAGAATCTCCATCCCCAATACAGAAAAGATCCTGGTAGTTTAATGACACTGTGCTCCACATCTTTGACTTTACAAAATAGCAGATAAGAGTTGGAAAAGGGGAATCACTAAATAATCTAGAAATTCATGGAAACTAGGATAATATGTTTGATTTCTAATTAGAAAAAAAGAATGTCAGTGTTTCAGATGGTCCATGTGGGAGGCTGACTTAGGACCTTAGATGTGGAAAGTACTATTGTAAATTTTCATATTTTTTAGCAGTTGGTAGTAGAGCAGCAAGAACAATGTGACTTATAACCATAAATTATGTGATGGAAGTTATCATTAAAAGCTTTCAACAGAAAGGGAACCAGTGAAAGTAAGACTAGTTTTGCCAGAGTTAAAGGGGTTTTCGAACAACACAGCTAGTTTTAGACTCATACTTCCTGGTTATGCAGTGGGTGGGTCTATAGCAGTGATTGGCATATCAGCTCTGCTATTTCTAGCTATTCCTGTTATAGTTTAGTAGACAAGTCTAGAGAGCTTTACAGAGTGAAAACTTCTCATTTAGTTAGGTAAACAAACTCTGTAACTAGACTGCAGGGAGTAACTCACCATTGGCAAAGTGACTGACTGATAGCAGCTTGGAGCAATGAGAGATAAGAGAGAGCAGGTAGAGGATGGGGAGAGATGGGCAGTGTGTTCTAAGAGGAGACACAATTTTCTTTTTCTCCTGGCCAAAGCAAAATCAAGACAACAATGTCTTCATTTACCTCTAAGTGGGAAAACAGCTTTTTTTTGTAGAATGGTAGAATGTAATTCTGGAGTCCTTATTGAAGAAGTTATTGTAAAATATAGCAATAATTTTGAGAAGATTATGACACAAAAGTGCTCTGCATTTGGAAAAGTAGGGGAATGAACAAAGATACTATAGAATGATGAATCCTTTGAAAACTTTACAACTGATTATCTGGAATTTCGTATAGAAACTTAAGTATGATAAACGTTTTTAAATAAATCACCTACCTACTGATATACCCATAACATCCTATGAAACAAAGTCAATCTATATTATGTTGAAATCTGAAGGACTGAGATGAAAACCATAGGTTTCTTTAAAAAATCAGGCTTCAATGCAAAGGAGATTTGGGCTGGGATTCTAGCTTCAGATCTCAAAAATAAAAATATAGAGGTCATAAATGGAAGGATTTTTGCAGCTCAATATTATTTCACATTAGTGGTGCCAATGTCACCAGCTTCAAATTGTTTCACAAGAGTGAATAATTTGAGCCTTATTGTGAGTCACTATAGATAAAGCTGTTGAAGAGGGACTGTATTTTAGAGAGGTAGTTTTCTTTCATATAATATAATATAAGGAACCTCCAGCATTTTAAAAACTACTATACGGACAGCTAAGGAGATAAAATGCTGGTAACAGGTAGATGGAGTTAGAAAATGGAGCAATCAGATGGTAAAGAATTCAGTTAAGCCTGCATTCTCTGGTTTAGTATAATTCCTAAGTTTGACATGGGATGATAATTCAAAATAAAATGGAAATATGAAATTGTGGAAAGATGAAAAAATACTTCAGTACGTTGCTCAAAATCAAAATTCAGAAACCCATAACTAAAATCTTTTTATGGGTTTCATCAGATTTACTTAAACCTCTTATGCCCAGTTTAGTTAGGTAGCATTAAGAAATCCTTAAATAATTTTGTCAGATGTCTTCTCTGTGTTTAAATTAAGTAAAAATTACTATGTCAGTCAGAGTGTAATGATCGTGTCTGTTCAGATCGCAGTGCAGTCCTCTACCTGTAAATATGGTACAGATTGTGCTTTATGCCCATGATTCTGTGCCTGAATTGCATATTTTCCTTATACTAGTCTGAACTCTGTCTGATTCTAGTACCTGCTGTGTTGTGATTGACTGGTTCTCCAGCACACTCGTCTGATTACTTCTGCTAGCCCTAGTGCTGGCCTGCAGATAGTTTAGACTGAGTGGTGATAGACAGTTGCCTTTGCCAATTATCTCCCTTTCTTGCCAGTCTGTTCTGTGGGGTTTGGATGTAGGAGGGCAGGTCCAATCATGCCCTGGAAATGGACTCTGGCATCCATTAAGAAAACCACTTGTGCTCTTGGAAATCACTTGCAATAGTCTCTTGTAGCTTGAGCTGGTGTTTCATATTGGATTATATTGCTTGGATTGCTCATCTGTCTACTTGACCTCCGTTTTTGCCTACCACATTTGTATCGTTTTCCTATTTCTGGTTTGACCTGTATCTACCTGACCTTTCTTTTGCATTTCTTTGTCTTGTAAGCTCACGAGAGTTTGCAATCTGTTAGGGTGCATGGGTGAGACAAAAGGTGAAAAATGCTTTATTTACAATGGTCCAGCCATGTTAATTAATATTAGATAATTTTCATAAAAAGTGGATGTACTGGACAGCCAGGCCATACAACTATATACAGATAAGTGCCTATGAATGCCCAAGTGCAGGAAGTGACGAATGTGTGTGACAGAAATTGGGGAGTTAACGATTAGGGATCTTGGTAGGCCTGCCTAAGAAAATGAGTTTTCAGAGCGCACTTAAAACTATGAGGGTTGTGAGTTCGCTTGATCATATGTGGTAACATGTTCCAGAGAATCGATGCAACACGTGCAAAATCTTGGAGACGGGCATGGGAGATTCAGATGACAGAGGCATGTAAACTCAGATCATTAGCAGTGCGGAGAGACCGGGTAGGGTGGTAGACAGAGATGAGGAAGGAGATGTAGGAGGGTGCAGCACTGTGGAGAGCTTTATGGTTAAGAGACATAGGGTAGAGGCATCAGTATAGCGGCTGGAAAGAAAGATGAGCCTCGTAGCTGCATTCAGGACAGATTGGAGAGGGGAGAGTTTGCAGTGAGGGAGACCAATAAGCATGGAGTTAAAGTAGTCAAGACGAGAAAGAATAAGAGCAACAATAAGAGTCTGGGTTGTTTCCACGGTGAGAAAAGGATGGATTCTGGAGATCTTCTTGAGGTGCAGGTGACAGGATTGGGCAAGAGCTTGAATATAGGGAGTGAAGGACAGATCAGAATCTAGTATAAACCCCAGAAGGAGGGCCTGCTGCCTAGTACTAATGGTGGTGCCACATACTGAAACAGTGATAGCAGTGTGGGGTTGGTTAGTAGAAGGCGGAAAAACTAGAAGTTCAGTTTTAGTGAGGTTTAGTTTGAGATAGAGAGAGGATATGATGTCAGAGACAGCGGACAGTCACTGGTGTTTTGGAGAAGGACAGGGATGATGATACGGGAAAAGGTGTATAATTGAGTGTCATCAGTATGCAGATGGTACTGGAAGCCAAATATGCTGATGGTTTGTTCAATGGAGGCTATATACAGTGAAAAGAGGAGAGGACATAGAACTGGTCCCTGAGGAACACCAACAGAAAGAGGAAGAGGAAAGGAGGTAGAACCTGAAAATGAGACACTGAAGAAGTGGTCAGAGAGGTAGGATGAGAACCAAAAATGCGGTTTCCTGGAGGCCAATGGCACTGAGGAGGAAATGGTATAAATGCAGTATAAAATGCTGCAGAGAGATCCAGAAGAAGCAACAACGAGTAGTTACCCTGAGATTTTGTTGTCAGGAGATCATTTGAAACTTTTGCTAGAGTAGTTTCTGTGCAGTGTAAGGTGCGGAAACCTCATTGCTGAGGGTCAAGAAGAGAGTTAGCAGAGAGATAGCGGGTTAAGTGACAGTAGACCAAGCATTCCCAGAGTTTAGAGATGAAGGGCGGGTTAGAGACTGGTCGGTAGTGAGCGTGCAGGATGGGTTCAGAGGGGGCTTTTTGAGTAAAGGGGTTATGATGGCGTGTTTAAAGGAGGATGGGAAGTTCCCAGTGGAGAGAGATTGAAGATTGTACTTAGATGAGAGAGGACAGCTGGGGAAATGGATTGGATGAGGTGGGAGGGAATGGGGTCACTAGAGTAGGTGGTGGGGCGAGCAATTTCTTCTTCTGTCGTCAGGTCCAGAGCTGAGAGCAGAATAGAGGACATGCGGAGAGGGACAGGATGGGTATTACTTGGGGAATGCAATATGATGTTTTGCCATATACTGTCAATTTTCTCTTTGAAGTGAGTGACCAGGTCTTCAGCACAGAGGTCAGTAACCGGGGCCTGCGCTTTAGGCCTGAAGAGGGAGTGGAAAGTGCCAAACAGTCATGTTGAATTGTTGTGAAATGTTGAGATGAGGGAAGGGAAATATTTTCATTTGGCTCAGTGAAGGGCAGTGTGGTAAGTCCTGAGCATGAATTTGTAGTGGAGAAAGTCTGCAGGTAGCTTTGGCTTCCTCCATAGTTATTCAGCACACCTGCAACATCACTGCAGAAAGCAAGTTTGAGGCGTTTACCAAGGCTGTCGGCGTCTGACTCTGGTGGGGTGGTGTGTGAGTGGTGCCAATATGTCCAGGGTGGTTGAGAGAATTTTGTTGTAATGTTTGACAGCCAGGTCAGGACAGGAAATGGAGGAGATTGGGGACAGTTGGGACTGTATGGTGTATATGTTTGCCCTTGGTACTGGATGAAGCAGATATTTTTCTGCTTTTTCTTGTTCTGTGTTTCACTTGCTTAGTTATGGGAATATCATCCAGTTGTTGCCGACCAACTAGGGTCTGGTTGGCAAGAAGGCAGGGTAAGTTATGAGGGGGCTAGTGTTAGGGCTCACTGTCTGTCTCTCCCTGCCTAACTATGCAGGTCCCGGGGTCCCTTACACTGAGCTTAACAAATCTAATAAAGCCTAAAAACCTTCTAATACCATCTGGGCCCTTTCTTTGCAGAACAAAATTCTATCCTATTTGGGCAATATTAATCATGGAAAATAGGGAGCAAGTGGTTGGTGAGTAGATTTGCTTAAATCTTGCCATCCATGCTCATTAGACATATAAGAACAAAGCTTGAATGGTCATACCCTGCCTTCTTGCCAACCAGACCCTAGTTGGTCGGCAACAACTGGATGATATTCCCATAACTAAGCAAGTGAAACACAGAACAAGACAAGACAGAAATATCTGCTTCATCAGTACCAAGGGCATCATATACACCATACAGTCCCAACTGTCCCCAATCTCCTCCATTTCCTGTCCTGACCTGGCTGTCAAACATTACAACAAAATTCTCTCAACCACCCTGGACATATTGGCACCACTTACACACCACCCCACCAGAGTCAGACGCCGACAGCCTTGGTAAACGCCTCAAACTTGCTTTCTGCAGTGATGTTGCAGGTGTGCTTGAATAACTATGGAGGACAGCCAAAGCTACCTGCTAGACTTTCCCCCACTACAAATTCATGCTCAGGACTTACCACACTGCCCTTCACTGGGGCCAAATGAAAATATTTCCCTTCCCTCATCTCAACATTTCACAACAATTCAAAATGACTGTTTGGCACTTTCCACTCCCTCTTCAGGCCTAAAGCGCAGGCCCCGGTTACTGACCTCTGTGCTGAAGACCTGGTCACTCACTTCAAAGAGAAAATTGACAGTATATGGCAAAACATCATATTGCATTACCCAAGTAATACCCATCCTGTCCCTCTCCGCATGTCCTCTATTCTGCTCTCAGCTCTTGGACCTG